>SJJU01007618.1:0-16997 GCA_012932125.1 Conopomorpha cramerella
ATGCATTCTCTTGGTTAAAATATGGAATAATGCTCTGGGGAACTAGTCCCGACTTTAGAGATCTATTTGTAATGCAAAAGAAATGTATTCGCATCATTACTCAAATTGAGGACACTGTTAGCTGTAGGCCTTTCTTTAAAGAATTAAAAATATTAACCTGTATATAAATAGAAGGCAGACTATTTATATACAGGATATATGTCTATTTGTATTTAAAAACTATGGAGCGTTTCAAAAAGTACACGAAACTCATAACATTAATACACGACACAAACATAGACTTTACCTACCTGGCTCTAGAATTAAAATGGTTAACTGTAGTCCGTACTTCATGGCAGTTAAGATATATAATAAGTTACCACAAAACATTCGTGAGGAAAAGAAAGAAAGTAAATTTAAGAAGAAATTGAGAGATTTTCTCACTAATGCATGTGCGTTTATCAAATGAGTAACTTCTTATATCTATACTTATAATAAATCGTGTAGAGAGGTCATTCTGTACATGAAATATATTTTCAAAATAACTATCAGGGGGTGATTAGTTATCGATACTGATGCCAAAAATGCAATCAGTAAAATTTTTGTCTGTCTGTCTGTCTGTATGTTCCTTATAGAAACAAAAACTACTCGACGGATTTTAACGAAACTTGGTACAAATATTCTTCATACTCCTGGGCAGGTTATAGGATACTTTTCATCACGCTACAATCAATAGGAGTAGAGTAGTGAAGGGAAACTTTGGGAAAACGGGAGAAGTTACTCCATTTTTTAAGCTCCCGTCGCGTGTGCAGCTTTAATGGTTAAAGTTACATAGAAATCATGTATGACAGAAATATTCTATATAAAATTGTCTAAAATATATCCCGCAACAACATATGTCTATCTTTTATGGTTGACTCACAATAACACGTGTAACTCCTGATAGCTTAGCAGTTCGGAGCATTCTGATTATATTTGTTTACTCTTGCGTTTATAATACTCTCACTCATCCCTACTTTAAAAAGTTAACAAAGAAAACCGCATTCAATTCCGTTTCGTAGTTTTACAAATCTAAGCATACATAGGGACAGACAGCGGAAGGCGACTTCGTTTTATCTAAATGTATAAAAGGAGAAACTGACTGACAGACATATCAACGCATAGCCCAAACGGCTAAACTTAGGCACTTGAAATTTGAACGAACGTAGCTTAGGGACCAAATAGCTTAGGGGAATTAACGGGAAAATACTTTTGTATGAAAAATCTAAACAGCTCAAGTTAGACGTATTAAATATAAGATGCAGGTACTACTACACTATGCGAGTGAAATCGCGGGGCGTCCACTAGTGTATACTATTTTCTATACTTTTTCAATTAAGTTTTAAGGGAGAAATGCCAATATTTGCCACGCTTGGCAGCCGGATTGGCGATCGCAGTGGTGTTGTGGTTTAACTCACAGAGAGCGCTGGCGCCCGTCCTCTAGAGGGTTTCCTCGGTCGCCTCTTTCGACCTCCATTTCGGACAAATTTGACCTGGAGTGGTGACACATGCAGGTATTTATTTTTTTATTCTATTCGCCGTCACCACACGGTTAAATTATTCATATTCATATTTACGTATAGATCTGTAGACCCATATTCTAAAATCACGCACAAATCCCTTCTCAAGTAACGTTTGTCATGTATTTGTCAAAGAGACAAAGTATGATCAAGCGTCATTTGAGTATTGATTATTGTTTCTTAATACGGAGCAAAGGCAGACAAATATCTTGAGATTGTCTAGTTATTTAGTGCATCAGACACTATTAGGTCAATATCTGTGCATGTCCAATGACATCAAATAAAACACACATTTGCTTCAAACACTTTATTTTAATAGGGATATACATGTATTACGGTTAACCTGCCCAGAGTAATAGTTACTAAAATTAATTACTTATTCCAGACACAGTTCCAGATAACCGCTTTGTGCAAACAGAAGAGTTTACTAATTGTACTTTCTTTGTAAAAAGGTAATGATGTGGGTAAATGCTTATTGTTTTGTAAATGCCGGTTTTGACAAATTTTATTCGTCCTTTTAAGCCGCGTTGGCATTGTTATTGTCGGGGTTATTCATTACTCAAAAAGTCCAGTTTCAGACAGTCAATGTTAGCGATTTGTATTTGTATAATAAAAATAAATAAATAAATACACTTCACGCCTTTTAATCCCAAGCGAGGTAGCCAGAGGCACTTGCTAAGCAAATGCCCACGGTTCACCACGCGTATTTAACCTAACGTGACAGGGGGTGAGCCTATACAAATGTATAATACCTTTTCGAATTTCACTGATTGCATACAGTCAAAATACGAGTTTTCATGTAACAACTGTTATATAACTGTCTAACAGGCGGAAATAGGGGCAAAAAGCCCTCAAATTTAAGAAAAGTTTAAGAATATTGAAGCTTCTAATTATCTGTTCAATTTCCAAAAAATAATATAAGAGACGTAACATATTTTTGTAGCGGGATATTTAGAGATGTTATAAATGTAGAGATCTTCTTTTGTTAAATATACTGTATTTGTTAGGTACTATTTATATTTCGTAGCCAAAGAAAGAAAAGGATACAACTAGACGGTCCAAAAGGAGGTTTTCGGTGTACGTGCGCGTAACCACGGATCTACAATGAAACATGACCCGCTGCCGGGATAAAAACTTAAAAAGGGTGCGTGCGCGCAGACAGGTACGAAGAATGCGATTTCGTTTTTTTTTCATTCTAGTTTATTTTTGGGGTCACTGTACTTTGATCTACGTAGGGATATTTTATTACGTATTTATTGGGATATCACTTTTTTAATCGAGAATGCAAAAGTTTGAACGGATCGATGTATGATATTATTTCAAGAAAAAGAACTTAATATAGAAGCCTTTGCAGTGTTGGTGCTTCAAAGCCGGAATATAACACTGGTAAAACAATCACATTGTTTGACTTTTTATGTTAGCCAGGTAAGTATTAGTTAGTTAGCACAAAAATACTCTCAGTTACAAAAAAGTGTAAATTAACGGTAACAGAGCAAAAAGCGGCAGCTTGAGATAGTTACATATCAAGTAAGCTTCATCGCGAAGGTTTCGTTCAACTTTGCAAACACTAATGAAAAAAAAAAACAATCGGTAGTCAGGATTCGATACGTAGTCAGGTTTCACGATGATTTTGGGATAACCATCACGGAAATCGTAGCGTTGACCCCACACCACATTTGAAGGCTGAGTACAGGTACAATCTAGTACTTGCATCGCTTTGGCACTTCTGTACCTGATCGTGAACATCTCTAGTTTCGAGTAAAAGGATCAAACTTTTTTGAGTCAACATTTTTTAGTTCATTAGCTTTTACAATATTACAGAAATAACAGTGTATTTTGTCCTTCTATCCTTTTCAGGCGACTTACTGAGTGATTGAGATAGAACATAAAAATTACAAGTTGCCTAGGCCGCTAAAAGGCGTGAAGTGTGTTTTTTTTAAGTTTATGAAAATTGCAGGCTTGTCAATTAATGAATTTATCTACTATTGATTGCACACTGTGTATACTATAAAAGCTAATGAACTGTACAGTTGTTGTGCAAACTTTCCAATGGAGGCACTGCTCTTTTATAAATAATAATCGTTCGATCATTTGAAACAATTTCGATCAAAGTGGTAAAATTTCCATGGTCAGGCTACTGTGTGCATTGCTGAATTTTCTACTCATATTTTGTAATGGTATTTAGCGAAACAGCTAAGTGCATAGTAGTTTTAGGATTATGCACACTATACGAGATTGTGGCAGACTGGAGTGTGGTCAACAACTTGGTGTTTAAAATTGCCAGGTTACCAAAATGTTCATACATCATGTGTCAAAGTGGGTAAGTCTCATTTGTTTTTCTTTTTTTTCTTTCAGTAAAAAGGATAGAGAAACTAGTCCTACAGAACAAATGGGATATACCCGTCAAATGCCATGGATTGAAGTGTTACAAAACAAAATTAAAAAGTACCTGAAGTTCAGCTTGCTAAGTCGGTCTTTGACTTTTCAACTTGGTAACATATACATTAATTAATGTTATTTAAAACTAAAGTAATCGATTCTGAAATACGTCGATAATACGTAGAATCCATCTTTCCATTTTCTTATCTTCGTGCCATAAGTTTAATATTTGACTAGATCACAATAATTTTAAAGGAGTTATGTGACCACATTGTCACACATAATACAAGTATTGAGGAGTTTTCTAATAAAAATCAAGCTGTCAAAGATAGTGAGAAACGAAAGCGATGCAAGTACTTTATTCTATGATATTTTGTTTTCGGAGTCTCTCTTTTGTTGATTTTAATTTTAAAGAACACTCCTCATTACCTGAAGATTGAACAAGCAGTGAATTTATTTCAATCCATTGTGAAAATTTTGAAATCTATCATCACTTCAACTTGGTTGTTTAACCTTTTCGTGTTCATACAAGATTACTTACTTAGTTTTAATAAACAATTATATAATGAAACTTAATTGGTACGTATGTGATAAAATTATGTTGGTGTGACTGAAAAAAAATCTTGGGTTTCCTGTAATCGTTTTTTGTTGCGTAACATATCATCATAATCATTAAAGTTGTCAATGATTAACATTAAACGCAACAAATCTTTTAATCTAATTAAAACCGGTATTTAAAAATTGTTATAGTTACTTTGTTTTTTAACACCACTTCCCCTAATTAGTGGTATATGATAAATCAACCAACCTTCCGTCGTATTTGTATCCACCTACTTAATTAAATTAACTTAGTATAATAACAGTAAAAGTTACCCCAACCTTAACATTTCCCATTCCCTGCCTAAATATGTCCGTTATATTTTTTTAACATTGGATTAAATAAAATGAAAATATTGTTCTTTTCACTATGAAAAAAAAATATATTAAAAACAGTTCAACAAAATAAATAACTTAAAAAAAAAACACTTAAACTATACCAAAGTCTGAAAACAGACCCTCGGTGGGGTGAGATTCTCTTGAGCTGGCGAACGCTGGCAGTTTAACTTGAGACGTCACAAATCCTGGGCACTCATCACTGGACATGGAATGTGGACGTTCAACACTTGAGGTAAAGTCCAATGGTGCACTCGTTGCGGAGTTTCAGTCGCGTAGGGCGTCCGTGGCGCGGCCCGGGTGCAGCTCCCACAGCATGCAGGTGCACCCCACGGGCACCGGCTTCTTCGACATCGTAGAGTTGCTCTTGTTGTACACCACCACCCAGTCTGTCAGTTGCGTGCACCGCCACTGGTGCACCTTCTTCGACAGCGCCTCGCAGTGCTGCAGGTGCGAATGACGAGCGTTCACCTCCATAGAACTCGATGATTGGGCACACTTCACAGTTTTTATCCGTTCCGGTATCCGACCCTCTTCCACGTCCCACTCAACCACAATTGGACAAATCGCCGTGTGCATTTTTTCAGCTTCACCCAAATCCATAAGCTTCGGCTCGGGGTTGGGCATTGGCGCGGCCGCCGCCACAACCACGAATGTCAGTACTACGTAGGAATGCATTATTAGTTTCGGCGGGTTGTTGTACGTCTGTTCGCTATGAAAGATTGCTGTGTAGTGGAGCTGTGGTGGTCCGTGGTGGCTGTTTATATGTGGTGGGCGCGTATTTTCCACGCCAGCGACGACGACGGCGCAAGTTGGCGCGCGACGGGGCGGGCGGGCGCGGTGCCTCACTTTTCTGTTATTGAGAGAGTTTAGGGTTAGAGCGCCGCCGGCCTCCGGTGCGCACGCGCGCGGCGCCGTTACTTGCTGCGTCGACGGCCGCGAGATTGTTCGCGCCACACTACGTGGACCGAGTTTGATTGTAATCTCTACTTGTAGCGGGAAAAAATTGCAGACTGTGTTGTTAAATTGTGCTTGTGGATTCTATATACAATTTTGTGGAAAAGTGACAGTGACTCAGTGATATTTATCATGTACACCATTGGACAGTTTTCAATTTAAATTAATTTAAAGGATGTTATGTTATAAGTTAATTAAGTTTTATAGAAGTAATATTTAAACTCACTATTTAAACCTAAGATTCTGAAATGTAGAAGTCAACTAACCATTTTCTGTTTACCGTGAATTACAAGACATTATAAATGCAACCTAAAATAACAAAGTTCTTGAAACTGAAATTACATACTATATTTTATCTAACTCCGATAAAAATAACAAGTGTCCTCCCATAACAAGCGTCCAAATATTCACGATGATCAGTTAAACAGTTTTCAAGTGAAAGTGTAACAAAATTTACATTCAGATGTATAATATTAGTGTGGATAATCTCCGGAATTCTTTCCTCTTTAAAAGTACCTATAGCTCCAACTGTATGAGGAAGACGTGCATAATTCTCAATGTATGAAATAATTACCGAACACCATAAACTTGGTCTTTACCTATCTCAACGCGGGGCACGTGTTGTAAAGTCGTTTCCTTAGGTATATACTCGTATATTGACCGGATATTAATGTTTCTACGTGACACTGTAGGTACAAGTTCATATTGATATTATTCAACTTTATCCTCGTACAGTAATAATTTCTACGTTATAGGTATTGGTATTCTAAGAAATAGGCGTGTGCCACTGGTTCTCTTGTTCAGAGCGTAAGTACCGTAATTTGGGGCTACTTTGATCTTTGGTAAATTTGATCGGATGCTGAAATATCAATTTTAATAAGTAAACTGCTTCTTCTTTCTTTAGGAACTCTTAAAAGTTCAGATCAAGTCAGTCAGTATTACGGTGCGGAACGCTCATACGATGAAGTAAAACTTCGTAATGAAACTCGCATAACAAACGGTCTATGATCACTATAACGGCGACGGCGATTCATCTTAAGTTAATGAAATAAACTTTTTTCTATTTCTAACGGCACCTATATATATCTAATACACGCCCACACCACATCACCTTGGGTTAAATAGTGTGGTGGTGAACCGTGGGCATTGGCTTTGCAAGTACCCCTAACTACATTTTGGGATTAAGAGGCGTCAAGTGTGTATTTTAGCTTATAAGTGTCAGGTATACACTTATTACCTACTAAAATATCAATGATACAATGTTTTGTCTTGTTAATATCGTACTTTATATTTGAATACCTGTATGTTGTTAGTCATATCTATTCGTTCTACTGCGTGTAAATTGACCCCGAGGAAAGGACTTAGAAACTGAACAACTTTTACTGTAAAACTTTTATATTTACTCTAAAATAAATCACCATGTTCATTTTCATATGGTTTCATTTTTATGAACCCAACAATGTTTGTAATACCTTCGGTCGGTCTCTTTACATACAGTAGGTATACCTATTGTATATATAGTTGTAATAATTATCTGTATTGTAGGCTTAGTATGGACGATACTAGTGGGCCAAGAATTCCCGACAAATAGACTTTGTCTCTGATTTTTATTATTTTTTTAGAGTTTCTTGTCGCGCCCATACTAAGCATTAACTTGTATTGTATATTCATATATTGTATGTAAGACTATACTTGTACCCTGACTATACTTATGACTGAAAAGCCTTTGCAATATAAACAAATTTTCTATGGAAATAAGAACAGTCAAGTTAATTCTTAAAAAAAATCTCATTTTTAATTTCTTAAAAAAAATCTCATTTTTTGGCCGCCGCCTATCGGGACCGGCGATTTTGATGTTTAATGATTACATTAATTCATTTGAGATACTATTATAATATTCTGTTTAAATATGTATAAATAAATATAATAAAATTATAAATTTAAATATATATAGTCGATTAATAAACAAGGATATATCCGAAAATTGGTCATCAAATCGACCTTATGCATGTATGAATACTGGTTTGTCTAGATATCTATGATCTTGACCATACTCAGATACACATATAAATTATCCTTGCTTCTGTGTGAACATAATTATTACTGTTATTACATAAAACGTGACGTGTATTACATATCTAATCCTACGTTTCCACCGGCCAAACATTCAAAATACAACATGTTTGACATATATCCGTCTACGCTGGTTATCCCATATCGCACAGTTAGAACAAAAGTGACACCAAACAAAGTGTGTAATTTTATGAAATCGAATCTTAACATAAAAGATATAAAACTTAATTTAGAAAAACGGCACGTTTCGTATTAGGTCCTTTTTGTTCTAACTATGCGAATTTCACTAACAAGTGACCAGGGGCAAAGCCTGCTATACTCTCGTAGATTCATCGCTCTGGCATCGTAGTGGCAAATTGATATACACCACTGTTTTACTACGGACGACAGTGAAATGGAAGTAGCTAAATCAGCAATGGACATCGTTTCCCGCTACAATGCCTGAGAGATGCAACTACCAAAGTGTAGACTTAGGCCCCAGATCATAGACCTATGACAAACATGTTTTATTCTGAATTTTTGACCGGTGGAAACGTACACTAGACACTAGACATAAACGCTTGTTGGCTCTTTCAGTCTTTGTGTGTGCAAGCGAGATAACTTCTATTAAGGACTCTACATTCCTAAGTACGAAATGTAAGACTTAGTTAATTTATGAGAATAAAATTTGTTCAAATAATATTGAAAGAAAATGCCATTTTTATTACTGTATGTAAGTTAGTTTAATTTAGTTTAAGTTAGTTTAATTGTAAATATTGATTAAAAATGTGATTGAATAAATAAAGATACAGTAATCAAAATCTATGGAAGTTTACTTTTATAAAAATCCACAGCCATGCACGACCCATCACTATCAACGACGTTGCCATCATCCATGTTATACCTACTTATTATATTCTCAGTTAGTTCCATGACCACTTCATGTCTGTTTAACGGTATACGCTTCAACACAAAAAAAAGAGCATATGGAGAGAATGGATGAAAGTCGATTGACGAAAGAGTTTTATATGGGTGATGTAATGGGCCGGGTGAGTAGAGGTCGCCCCAGAAGGACATATACAGAGCAGATTGGTGATGTCCTGGCCGAAGGTGGCGTGAAAAGTACTCGAACCGGAGGTCATGTATGAAAAGATGTATGAATGTAGATGAAGCGAAAGGGGTATGTCAGGACCGTGACAAATAGAGATCTGTATTCTCTGCCTACCCCTCTGGGAGACAGGAGTGAAGTGTATGTATGTATGTACAAAAAAAAAACATTTTTGACACATATTCATGTCCTGTCGGCAACACCTACAGCAAAAGTAGAGGAAATACCGTGTTAAGCAAGTGGTCAGCTCAAAAGCGTTATTATAATTGAAAGCCATCTGAAAACGGCTTAACGAGGCAGAAGTTAGCACACTTACACACTTAATGTTTAGTCCAAAGCATGAAAGCACTCGAAATCCCACTTGAAAGCAATGTGTTTTGTCGACAAAGCAGTTTATCTCGGTTCGGGGATTGGACGGTCATGGGCCGCCCCCGCTAAAGCAACATAACCTAAGGATAGAGATTCCTCTAGACTATCAGTTTTGATGACTCTTCCTTTGTGACTAAAACATTAATAAGGTAGAGTTGTTATACTGTGAAAAGTAAAGATTTTAATGTCTCATGGCATTCATACGAGTTTGAACCTTTGGGTGGTAGTTCATATTCTTGACAGACTATACGCAGGTTATACCGCATTCCAAGGACAAAGGACTTGGGGTCAATACTACACTCTGGTGGTTGCATCGCTCTGGTATCGTAGAGGCATCGGATTACTACGGACGACAGTGAATGAAAGTAACGAAATCAGCAATGGACATCGTTTGCGGCGTTTGCGGCTGCGTTGGGTGGTACATCCTGATATGTAGCACCCAACGCAATGGGACCTCTATTATGAAGACAAAAATATAGTCAAAACAAAAATGAGTTATCTGTCTAGATATAATTTAAGTCTCTTTAGTTGAGATTATGGATATTTGCTTGCCAATAAAAATTGTCAGCTCAAGTTTTAGTTGTCAGCCCATGTTTTAGTTTGGTTCTAGAGAGTTTTAGCTTTATGTTCATTTATTTGCTAATTGTATTCCGTACCTACGGATAACTAAAAAGTTTGTTATGTACCTACCTCCTAAGCTATTGGATCACGATTTCTTGTAAGAAATATCATTAGACAATACTGAATGAAAAAAAAATTGTATACTAACCAAATATAGTCATGAAAAACAACGGAATGCGGACAAAAACCGGAATACGGGGATCTTCATTAGTCAATCGGGATAAAACGCACACGATAGATTTGACTCATTTATTTACTATTTCCTAGATTCATCACTTACGGGGCAATTTGATTTCATTCGTCCGTGCGTAATATTGACGTAGTACTTACTTACTCTGTCATCAAAAGGATAACATACTTCTTGTGATTCAACAGGTTGGATTCGAGACTTATTCTACAGTTCTGTTTAATTGTCCTGCGCGCCGGCAGTCGTAATGCAGATATGCAAGAATGCCCTTTATACGATTTAATTCACAGTTGTTGTGTTGTGTTTCGTTCGACGCAAAACGGTTGCTGGCAACACCTACAGAAAAAGTAGAGGAAATCCCGTGTCAAGCAAGTGGTCAGCTCAAAAGCTTTATTATAATTGAAAGCCATCTGAAAACGGCTTAACGAGGCAGAAGCTAGGACACACGATGTTTAGTCAAAAGTACGAAAGCACCCGAAACCCCACTTAAATGCAATGGGTGTCGACAAAATAGTTTATCTCGGTTCAGGGATTGGACGGTCATCGGCCGCCCCCGTTAAAGCAACATAACCTAAAGATAAAAGCAGAAAATAATAATAGTTCCGAATAGCAAAGTAATCTCCAACGATCTTCAAACAACTATTAATCTAATTAACCAGCGTTAAAATTAATAAGCGCAAAAAAATCCAAAATATTATCAGTTAAACAAACAACTTTTTATAATGTTTTAGAGTTTATTTTAAGTAGTATCTAATAGGGAACATATTATTATTGATGAAATTGTATTGTTTAAGATGCTAGATGTGTAAAACTAAAGTTGTCATGTCTTGTTAGACGACTCTCGTTCTACTTCGGATTACGACTGTAGTAGCTTCACGAGATAAGTAGAAGGTATAGATTACCAGCAACACTTGCCAGCCCCATTACTCTATCTGTTAAGCTCCTGTAATCTTTTAAATAGGTTACCTGGAAGAAATCGCTATGAGCGATAAGGTCGCCTTTTGCAATTTTTCCATTGTATTTTTATTTTTATATTTGTAATGTACAGTGTGCAATAAAGAGTATATTCATTCATTCATTCATTCATTCATTAACATCAGTTTATACTTGTCCACTGCTGGACATAGGGCTCTCCAATTGCACGCCACTGGATCTATTTTCGGCTTCTCGCATCCTGATTTTGCCAGCTATCTTGCGCATATCATCAGTCCACCTAGTCTTCACTCCGTTAGCCGAGACGCGGTCTCCACTCGGGTACTCGTTTGAACGTAAAGTTTAGATTGCGCGTTTAATAGCGATTGTATTCATCTGTGCCGTGTGTGTGTGTATGTGAATGATCTTCGTTACTCACGACTAATAGCCACGGGCAGTCGTGAATTGCAAGAGATAGCTGCGGACAGAGACGCTGCCATTGACAATAATTGTATGTGACTCACTGATCTCAGAGGATGTGATGTCATAATCACTTCAGAATGGCTTTTACGTAAACAAAACAGTAAACAAAACATGCTGAAATTTGGAAGTACTGTGTTCAACGGTTGTAAATACGACTTTTCACAAGCTTTGACTAAATTTTAGAGATGTCATTTCTGTAACCAGTGTTACAAAAATACAATTGAATTGCTTTCCTCCATTATTTAATATTAATAACAATATTCTCGTAACATTGCACTCGTGGTCTTACAACGAAAATAAGTTAGCGAGTGTGAAAAATATTACTATAACATTTCATACATACGATGGAGGTCGGCAGAGTTAATTCTTAGACACATGAGTCAAACGCTTGTTCATAGTAAAAAATACTTGTGACGCTCCTGGCATATCCCTTACGCCGCGCCGCATCCACATTTACGTGATGCATCTAAATTTGGAAAAACCTCTATTTACCTGTCCCCTTACATAGACTTCACGCCTTTTATTCCCAAAGCGGGGTAGGCAGATGCACTTGCATAGCAAATACCCACGGTTTACCAAACGTATTTAATCCAAAGTAACAGGGGTTGAGGCCATCGCCATTACAGGGTTCACACACCTTGTGGTGTGTGGGTTTCGTCACGATGTTGTCCTTCACCGTACAAGCGTTGCTTCGCGTACAATAGGCTCTGAAAAAGAGTCCCATTGGTACACGTCCAGTAGCCGGACTCGAACCCCCGATTACAAGTCAAGTATCTGACCAACTGTACCATAGACGCTTGGTGTCTCCTTACATCACCTGTGTAATTCTAATTCGTAATTTAACAGAGAGGGCATACGTCCTCTCCATATACCCAAACAGAGATACAATTATGATACATTTAAATTATTATAATATGAAGTCTCTAAAAGAAATCAATAATAAATCGAAACCGTATTCTTCCGAGAGGTAATCAAAGACCCCTAACAAAGCGCTTCAAGAAAAAAATGACAATATTATAACGCATTGTTATTCACTGAATTAAGCGAAATCGCACCGAACTTGACATAACAGTCAATTATAGTGTGTATTTATTTTATGACGTGCGTGCTAGGCCTTCCATTTGAAATCTCTAAAGTATAATTCTTTATTCGGTCACAATGAAAGAAGGATTTAATGTCGTACGTAAGCGTCAAAAGCATTCGAACTATTAAAGGAGCTATCAATAGCACATCGTGTGCGCAAACCATGATATCATATCACTTAATACGGAGCATTGAAGGTACGTAATATTATTTGTTATCTTATTATTATTTCAACTATTTTAATATAGTAATGTCATATCGTAACAGTTAGCAGCTAGATTGGAGATGTGACGTCGATGCAAAATGAATATTTTGCATTACTTTATTCCTGTACCTCCTGTAACTTCCCCAGCGATACAGAGGGATTTGCCACGCCTTCTTGTCTTCGACTGCCAGGGAACAGCGACCGGGGCAGTGTAGGACTCTTACCACAAACTGGGCGGTCTAAGCCTCTAGTAACGTGCCGCCACAATCTGGGCGGCTTAAATACCTACAACGGCCACCTGTGGACAAATTGCACGGATCACGAAAGTATCGGAAGATACTGCAGACGACCACTCTCGCCATCAATCGCTATTGACACGAGTCCATCCCTCTTTTATTAAGGCTGGGGATACCGTAGTCCTCTTCTATTGCCCACAGGACAATGTACTCTTGAACTGTAATGGCGTAAAAAGGATTAAATATAAAAATATAGGTGTAACAATTCGTAAATAACGAAGTCATTTTAAGGTTCCGCCCACGAAAATGGAGATTATCGACGTAAGCTTAGGTTTATATTTCATCAATCTTATCACCAGCTTATGACGTAGTTACCAATGTAGCTGATGCGATAATCGAAATTGTATATGTACTTGCGCGTAGGATGTAGCCAATATTGGTATGCGGTTATGTCCTCTCTAAATAAGTTCAAATGATGAGACTCGAGTATCCGAATAGAAATGACGGCCCTTGGACGCTGAGTCAGCCATATTGCGTTGAAAATTTCGGTCAGGTACAATTATGGCTTAGACCTGTAGTTCCGGACAGCAGTAGACGACGGTATGCTGGCGTATAAGCGTATTTTTTATTTATTTATTTATTTCCATAAAACCTTTATCTTTACAGGCTACGCCTAATGCGATAAAGTGTACCTACACAATTCCTTATTATAATTAATTTAACAACAAACAAATCAAATATAACTAATCCAAAAAACAAAAAAAATAAATAAATATAATATTTCCTTAGACTATAAAGTTACCTATAGCTAATTATATATAGCGTTGCCTTTGAAAATTCTCCCAGAGAAACACTAAATACGTCTACGGACTCTTAAAAGGGATCCTGCTTGAACGGCCACGAGAAGAAACCCGATTCCCTTGTAACTTCTGCCATCACAGGAGATCAGCAGTCGCACAAATTATATCCCAGAGAAATTTGTCAGCATCTATTATTAGTGGTGGTTGCAGGGATCCCGAAGGATGTTATTTGTACTACTGACCAAGAGCCCGGATTATTGGGCCAAAGGAGAGGTCCCACCAGTCAAAATTATTACAAAACAGTGTATTTTGTATAGGTCTAATACACCGTAATTCTGACATTTACCAGCCGAAAGAAACTCTATAGACTTAGATCGGTGTTAAAGTGACATTGCCCGCACTAGTCACAAGTATTAGTTTTACCTCAGTTGTCTCACGCAAATACCCATTCAGCTTCATACGTAAACAATATGACTACAATAATTTATTGATTACTACCTACAGCGTACAGCTTCCTTCCGTCGAGAAGCAAACAAACTCAACATTCAAATCAACGGACGAAAAAAACCCACCATAGTTTCCACACATTGTGAAACTTAAAATGACGCTGCCGGCGCTATAATAATCCAGCAGCTATTTTAAACTGCAATCGCCATTAGCATATTTTATATATCCATAAATTATGCGCACGCGTCGGAGGAGCGCGCGCGACGCCCGCGTGGCGTCACACTGTTGGCGGGAAACTTGCACACACGACTGACGCGTGCCGCCGGCATCACTGTCAATCCTATCAGTCACTACAAGCTACACAGCTACCAAGGAAAACCGACAGTATTATCACACGTTAAGGTCTAGGTACAACGCTACTTGTTAACATTTACGTTGGAAGTATTTTTAGCACAATTTGCTTTAAAGTGACACTAGGTTTTCTTATAGCTCGTGCGGTTTATAAGTTACAGATATGTTGGTTAAGTGTAGTTATTATTGGCACGTGCTCGTTGGTATTACCTAGGTCCTACGCTATTTTGTTGTACATCTCACTGGAAATTAATATCGGAATTCCCTTAGGTCAGAGCCACGCGCTATGAGTAAACTATTGTATGATAAGGTGTGGCTATATTTAATTGAGGTAGGACTAATGCAGCATACGACATTTCATTGGATATGGTCCCAGGACCCCTCCCACAGACGACATCGTTGCGTCATTTGTGGTTAGTATGGTTTGTCCATTTACTTGCCATAAAACTTAATTGTCTATAAGGGGCTTTGGACGAGTTTAGCTGCTCTTTTGTCTCCAAATTTCAGTTAATCGAGTCCTGTTTCGATTGATAATCCTCCATATTACAAGCATAAACAAACAGGGAGAAATACAGGAGTGATAAGAAAACATTATTAATATTCAATAATCACGCGGCTGTAGAATATCTACTATACTAATATTATGAAGCTGAAGAGTTTGTGTGGTTGAACGCGTTCATAACCAATACCGATTATATAAAATCTTATCGAAATAAAAGTTTTCATTTTAGAAGGTATTTTTTAAATAATACCGCGGAAAAAAAATCAATTGCCCAATCATGATATAGATACAAAGGGCCGGCCGGCACAGTACCTTATAATAGATTAGGTATTATACAGGATTTACCTAAATTCCCAAGGGAAAGGGTATTAGCGGAAAAAACCTTTTGTACGAAAAATCTATTCCGCGTAAGGTAGAGACTTGAAATTTGTGATGTAGGTACCATAGGATTGTACGTAGAGTTTTTTTATAAAAGATTTTTGCAAGAATTGTTTTGACGAATTACCCACTGATTGTTATTATGAATTAAGCGTGTTCATCATTAATTATAATACTCAAAATATTACATTGATACACTTCACGCCTCCCAATGGGGTAGGCAGAGACTACGGTTCTAAATTTGTCATTATTTTTAACATAGGTACAGGTTTCGAGTTAATATGTATAAAACACCTTCCATCGTAACAATGTATAAAATAACATCACCCATCTTCTCTGAGTACACATTTCGAAATATTATTGCCGGAAATAATCAGGCGCTGCTACTCCCAAATCATTTCCCGCACTGTTATCTATTTAGGATGAAATGATTGACGTTACTGTAAATTAAATTACGTCATTAATACAAGCATCACTAATCTCAACGCGCTTTTCGTTTCATAGAATTATGAGCTCATTACAGTTTCATACTTATTGTGTTTTTTTAAACACAAAAAACAAACTCTTGTTGAGTTTGGCCACAATCCTGCCTGTTAGCGGCGATCTGATCTACGATGGAGCACACTTAGTTTATTTGGTACCCATTTACCCGTGACTTGAATCCCGCCATACTATACTGCGCAGGAAGCATAGATAAGAGTTTTGACATTTTTGGTGTGAATAATTTGTAATACAGATAACATTTATTTACTAATTCACTAGTCAAATAAGTTTAAGACCTGTTTTCTGAAACCCGTAAAACCGACAAACTATGCTCAAGCGACACTTGAGTATCCATTACTGTTTCAGAATACGGGTCTAAGAAGTGCTTGATAATTCTGACGGAGAACTTAAACTTTCTTTGGAAGTGGAATACGAAAGTAATCCTTGACGTCATCAAGGTCGTTTCGTATGTTTTGCTTTATGCACTGTTACGTTTACAGTTAGTCATTTAGGTCAAATTTTGCCGGACAAGTTGAACGATACCGGAGTAGAACGTGTCTCATACAGAATAGGTATGTGCAATTTCGGACAAGGATTTCGCCTTGCGTTTCTTTCATGCGAAGCGGTTTCGTCATTATCATGACGTCAGATACGTAAACACGGACTTGGATGGGCGGCCGCCGCACAATCACAACTCGCCATTTTGTAGGTTAACTAGAGATTAGGAAATATCAGAATTATGTAGTTAGAATTGTTGTTACAGCGTAATTGTTATATTATCACAATATGAATTGAATGTTAAGTAATAATACTGAATCAGTCCCGTGATGGCCTCTAAACACATTATGGTAAAGCACGGATGTGGTCATTCTTTGGATTGGGTGACCGTTTCGAACTTTAAAGTATGTTTTTTTTAATATAATTGTCAGTGAAGAAGCGTTTGACCATCGTCCGGCCTGGTGCTAAGCTGGCT
>SJJU01007619.1:0-12757 GCA_012932125.1 Conopomorpha cramerella
AAAAAAAAAAACAAAACGTTACGCTCAGGAAGTCCTTTTCTTTACAAGTCAGAATTTGAAAGAATTATGTGTTTACAAACTCAATTAATCAATACATTTAAGTACATAATTAATTTTCTGAACAATCTTTTTTTGCCTGAGATGACCTTGTATTTAAAAAAAAACAATGTTCCGTATAACAAGTGGCCTGAAATTTGAAACGTTCCCAGTAAAAGCCAGCGAAGTAAACAACGATGGCAAAGAAATTCACGTTTTTTTTTCAAGCGAAAAATGTCATGTCACAAACGAAACAAGTTAAGCTAAACGGATTTGCAAATGACTTTAGCTGGCATTTCCTATGAAATTGTTATGGAATATAGTCCAATTTCCAGTGGTTTAAACAAGGTTTATGAGGCCAGTGTTTTGTACCAGTGAAACAAGCTCAGGAAAAGAACATTTTTATTATATTTTCTTACTTCACGTGGAAACGATGATGAATATCGAAAGCGGACAGCTAAATTATAATAAGGTTTTATTTAGCAAACATCTGTAAAGCACTTATTACACGACTCTGTTCTATGAAACATCTTTCTGTACCAAACGTAGTCTTAACTACGGATTAATATCAATTAACAGGACTGTCGTATTCTCAATTTACATTTGTCATACTTTTGCAAAAAAAAAAAAATAGATATTAAGACATTCGAAGTCACGAGTTAATAAAGGAATAAAAATACAGTTTGAAGCCAAAGCTGGGTAGGCAGCGGCACATGATAATTGCGTAATAATTTTAATTAATACATAAGTACATTATTATAATTGAATTATTGTAGTGGCTTTATTAGGTTTCATGTTGTTGGAATTAATTAGTCAATTATTTTCATGAATACTTTGCGGACAGTGAACGGCGGCAAATAAAGTTATTGTAATGAAACAGATACTCAGGTGATTGTCTACCTATTTATTATTATTTCATCAAGCTTTTAAGAGAATTTCACAATCAACCTTTTGAAAGACCTTCTGAGTATTAAGAGATTGTAAAATACAGAATACACGCAGATTGGGCGACCAGTCGACCATTTCACGAGTACTGACATACACGAAGCGAACGGTTTGCGTCTTCTTTCATAGTGCGAACCGCGAGGATGTGGAATGACTTGTCGTAGTCTGTGTTTTCTGTGCAGCCTCCAAACTTTGGAGGTCTTCAAGTCACGGGTAAATAGGTATGCTCCATAGTAGACCACATCGCTGCTTAACATCAGGCAGGATGATGGTCAAACGCTTCTTCACTGTGTGACAAAAAACCCGGACCACTCGGACATTATTTTGTCAAGTTCATATTTCATAGGCACACATGTAAGTTCTAAGTAAGATTCGGTCATAACGAAGTCAAATTTCGCCTTATAAATCTCACCCTAAGGTCCGACAGAACCGCACCGTCGACATGTTCCACTGCGGCGAGGCGGCGGCGGCTCTGACGTCACGTGCGCCTGTTGGCCAAACCTGCCGCTGCTTCCAGCCACACCTATACTTCAATTTCAGATAGACACTGCTGGGGAGCTACCACACTACCCGGTCCCTACAGTTTAAAAAGATAAACCTCACTCTATTATTCCAAAGCGGGATGAGCACAGATACCTAAATCATTTTTTAAAGAACTGCTTTGACATTACATGAAAAATATAAACCTGGTATTACGCCGCCAAAATTAACATAAGATAAGCATTTATCTTACCTTCGTTATTCCCTCGATGTTTCGGTACAGTTACATGTGCGGTGATCAAGAGCTGGCTAAGCTGAATGGTTATCTTTGGTTAATTTTCGCGCCATAATACCCGGTTTAAATTTTTAAGGTACTACTTACCCTGGTATTCATAAAGTTAGAACAGCGCAAGTGCATTGCCGGTGAAGGGTGATTAGTGATAGCACAAGTTTCTCTCTTCCACTTTCCCTAGAGAAGGAAAAGGACAAACAAACTACCTGTTATTCAATAACGTCTTGTTCTATAGAAGAATAGGAATTACCCGTAGTGAAAGTCTCCAAAGCTGGTCAAATGTACACTAAATACAGACAAACTAGTTTAAATAATAAATAGAGTGGCTCATTTTCATCGGTTAGTATGGGAAAAGTCTGAAACTACGAAGATCATTTCTTAAGAATCACGTCATCAATTTTAATCAGAAAAAAAACTGTTGATAACGTTGTTATCATCTTGTGGTGTGCGGATTTCACTTCATTAAAATATTGTCCTTAACCATGTGATGCTCATGGTTGACGAGTTTTCTTTAGTAAGTGAGAAGGCATATATATATATCTTGAGACATACAACGTGACAGTTCCGCCACCTGCAATATTTCTTCCAGGCTTTAGAAGAACCCATTTCTTAAATAAAAACAGGCACTATTTTCTTCTAAAAAAATGTATGAAATGGATGTCTCTTTATGTACAATACAAATATAAAAAAATACTTAATAGCGATTTCTTCCAGGTAACCTAAATGTTTGCTATGAAATTTTGTTGGGAGGTTTTTGTCTAGCAGAGGGCAACAAATCAATAGAAAAAAAAATGAACAGTAAGTGTAATAGGCATTTTCTATAGCCTTTATTTGAAAAAAAAAAAGATGAAATAATAACAAAGTAACAATGCAAAGTCTCGTTACAATATGCGAAAATCCATTTGTTTTAGTTATTCGGATCTCGAAAATGTCACCTCGTATAAACAACTTCCCACCCAACAAGAGATCATGGAAGTAAGTTTACATGTTGTTGTGAACAATATAAATATTAAAGGAGGAAATGTAGTAGCCCTCAATACGCCGCCACCGTCGAGCTCAGGCTGCATGAGGTCGGATGTTGGGAGATTGATTACTCTGTGATTCATGACGCTCTTCGATACGTCGACATCGACGAAGTAACCTATACACATTAGATTATAATATTGGCCTGATATTGCGATGCATTCCTTGCATACAAAAGCTCATCTTATTTTTAACCCGTTACGTGACATTTGGACCTGAAATTCTTTTGGGATTTGCGATTATTTTTAATCTGTAGGGTTATTATTAGGTATATTAATATTATTTTAGTAGGTATATTATTAGTACCTACCGAAATACATATTAGATTATATATTGGCATGATATTGCGATGCATTCCTTGGATACAAAAGGTCATCTTATTTTTAACGCCTTACGTGACATTCGGGTCTGAAATTCTTCTGGGATTTGCGATTATTTTTAATCAGTCCGAACTATTATCTATATATATAAAACTCAAAGCCCCGACTGATTAATCACTCACTCATCATCGCCCAGCCATGGATGAAAATTTACAAAGAGGTTCTTTTTATGATGTTTACCTGAGATAAGAAAGGATTTCTTAAACTTTATTCCCTGAGGGGGTAAAAAGAGGGGTAGAAGTTAATATGAGAAACACGTTAATTTTGAAGTTATGGTTCTAAAACTTGATAGTTGATGGTAATAGGTACTTTTAAATAGAAATGTATACTGAAACTGAGCGAATGTAATCGCAGGACGTCCACTAGTGTACTTATTTATATAGTGTACTTACTTATATGTTTTATTTATTTATTTGCATCAGACAGAAATCCATATGTGCAGCATCTCTGACAATGTCAGAGGCGCATAGAGATAAGTATTATAGGATATTTTGCAGGACATTACTTGCCAAGTCACGACGAGTAAAAAAAATACAGCTAAAATATTTTCGTAAAATAAGAACATTCACGCCCTTTATTCCCGATGCGAAGTAGGTTACCGTGGACACTTGCTAAGCAAATGCCCTTTGTCACCAAAAGTATTAAACCCAACGTGAAAGGTGTTTTACCTAACGTCGTTTTAGGGTTCACACGCGAGTTTTATCACGATGTTTTTATTTTCTCATATATACATTTGCGTTGCGTACCTACATGGCTCTGAACATTAGTCCCATTATTGGTACAGCTTAGTGTAGTCACCCTCGAATCCACAAACGTCCCGATTGTAGATACAAGTAGAGATGTAGATGTAGATGATACGGGACTTTTTCAGCAGCTTGACTTCCAATTGTGTGTGATGCAGATACAAGTATCCGATCACTGGGCCAAAGACGTTTACTTACATAAGATTTAGATTTGACTTGAGCGTCTGTGGTCCAGTTGGTCGGATACTTGACTTGTAACCGGGAGGTCGCGGGTTCGATTCCGGCTACTATACGTGTACCAATGGGACTCTTTTTCAGAGCCTATGTACGCAACGCAACGCTCGTACGGTGAAGGACAACATCGTGATGAAACCCGCACACCACAAGGTGTGTGAAGCCTATAACGGCGATGGGCTCACCCCCTATCACGTTGGGTTAAATACGCTTGGTGAACCGTGCCACTGCCTACTAAGCAAGTGCCTCTGCCTACCCCGCTTTGGGATTAAAAGGCGTGAAGTTTGTTTTAAAGTGTGTTTTTATTTAAAAAACTGGAATTTTGTTGAATTTAAAAATGTTCACTAAAGTTATCTCGTTTACCGACAAACGAGTGACTTTATCATGCGTCGCGTCGAAAACAATGAAGAGATTTCTTTAATAAAAAAAAATATAAGATCAACAACAGAGTGAGTCCGACGACGAACGATCATAGAATAATGTAGTTGCATCTCTTTCGTTTCCCCACTATCTTTGACAGATTGTTTTTTTTTTTTAGAAAACTCCTCATTCTCCCATATTCGTATATCTAGGTGTGTAAACACTTATAGCACAAACGAGATACTCCTCCCACTTACCTAAAGAACAATAAGTCTATAAAGAGGGATACAATCTTCATGCTTAATAAATAATGAATCCCACTCGTTTTTTTTGCACGTTACATGGCCCGGTACATATATTTTTTATCATTCATTAGTGCCCAATAAAACGGAATTCCGATGAAAAAGGAAACCAATTCCGCATACGTTCCAGACAGAGACTTACTCGTAGGGTTAGATTGCTAAGCAAAAATAGCCTCTACGTACTACCGCATAGAGTTAACCTAACCTTCCATCTGACGATTGTAATTTGAGCTACGAACACGTAGAATTAATATTAAGTACCGGTTCAGATAATACCCGTTTCGTACGTAACAGAATTTCCTCCGCTGAACACCCTAAGGCGATCTTCACTTATCGGGTCTTACACCTAATACCACCCACAGGCCTACCTTGTTGAGGGAGAAGGCTAGCTTATCGCAGTTTAATGGCAGCCGTGCGTCCACCGACCATCTTTGTCTAATTTGTGGCTCGACCCTGCCTAATCGACCGGCAAAAAGATATTTCCCCTAAACCATCAAACAATACAACTAAATATCGGGCTTCAAAACAATCGAACTGTTAGAAACTGATTTTCTCAATGTTTGAGAACGGATGCTACTGATCAATCAGAATGACTGTTTAAGATACATTATGTTTGCGATAGATAGGTGGAGTATTTTTGCAAACATGTTGAAATCATTCCAAAAGGTTAGGTTAGTCTTTCTCTCCTTGGCGGGTTCTTTGAAAAAACCGGAAACATTCAAAGCCCCTATCAATGGTACTCTTTCAAAGCTCTTGTATGCTAGACAATGACTCTCTAACGGTAAGAATCCCCTGATACCAGAAGTTCTGTGCGTAACAGCAAATAGTTTACATAAGTAAGCCATTTTATTAGAGTACCCTATGTAAAAAGATCTTACTTCCATATGATTAAGTACCTAGTTATTTATAGGTACGAATAATAACGTTATTACATAAGCCACAATTTCTGTGTTACAACGAACTTCAAACAAAGCGGTGTATAACTTTACTAAGACTCCCGTCGTAATACAAAACTTTTCCAATCATAATCGACCACGCCCGCGGAATGAGAATGATCTATAAAGGTTTGCCAAAACGATGCCGATAGACGGGAGTAAAGGCCGGAAATACTGCGGATCAAAAACATTGTTTTCCCAGAGTGGAAATCTTTTATTGGGTACAAAGTGAGCATTACGTGGAATCAGGCGGAGGCCGGCGGCAGACCGGACGTGGCGGCCCTGAATGCAAAGATATTTTTCACTCAGGACCCATCGAAATCGTCGTGAAAAGGCAACCCCTGTATTTATAGGCGATAGAGAAATGCCGACAACCCTTTTCGATTACGGTCACCGCAAGTTTTGATGTCTGTTTTCGTTTTTAGGAAGGGAAAAAAGGCGCTTTTCACTTTTGATAAAAATGGTTTGTGACGACAATAAATCAGATTTTGCTGAAAATGTCGACGGCAAACCCCATTGGAATGTTGGGTTCGCTATTGATATTGAGTTTCCCTATAGGTTTATTTGTTATGGCAATGGCGATATGCACGGAAGTAAACTTCCTTATTATTACAAAATGAGGTTAGTTGTAAAACGTAAATGTTTTGTCCCGCTTCACTTACATCATTTAGAACGAGGCATAAAGGTGTTTATTTTATTCTCACTAATTTTTCGGAGCTGTAAAAATCATTCATGTGAAAGTCAATAAATGATGTTAACAAAATAGGATGAACGATTATAGATCTTAGATATCGTGCTTTATTAGAAAACCTGCCCACGCGCATGTAAATAAACAACGAGAGCAAACTGATCTAACCATCTTCCGATGGTAGTTCCTGTCATAAAATGTTATATCAACGGCCATTGCGTATTTTCCTATAGTCCAGCATTTTTATTACTGCACTTTTATGTGTTTATGTTTCCTAGCATGGTTCATACATCAAAAGGCGATATTGGGATAATCGGCCTATTTCTAGAACAATATCATGGATTTTATACCGAATAAAAATATAATTATTATATTGATTACAAGCAAACGGTTGTGAAAGAAGCAAAAACATGTGGTTCAATGTATATCCAACTGGTTAAACTTTTATATTTTTAGCGGCTAGGGGTTGTCAAGCAAGTTTTGGCTTATGTGCAGAATACAAAAAAAAAACCTTTAGAAAAAATCCCATCAACGTTTAGGTCCTAAGCTTTTGGAGTGCCGAATTAGATAATTAGGAGGGCACATCATATTATGTGATATATACAAATGATTTGAAACTGTTATACTATTTATATCCTAATATAACAAATACAAATACATACGACGTTTATTACAAAAGGGAGGCAGAGGCACTTACTAGGCAAATGCTCACAGTTCACTAATCGTATTCCAGTACTGTCGTTCTCGGACCCACGACCTCTAGATACTAAGCCCATGTACCCTACTACTGAGCCACAAACGCTTGCAATGTCTTAATATGAGAGACAATTATTAGTAAAAGTGAGTGATATGAGTTTTATTTACTTAATATAGTAACATTTCTAGATCAAAAACAAGAGTAGGTACTTCATCCTTTCGTTCCGCGATTCCCGTCACGATCTTACCATTCCTCTAGACGTACCGTATCTTCACATATCCTGTTAAAAGATCTAAACACGTCAAAGAATATTGAGCTTACGCGATGAACAAACTCTATGTAGCAGAGGTTCAAAATCCAGAGACACTGTGAGAGAACGAGGTAGGTATTTGTGTATTATTATCTTAGAACATTGTTCTTGAAATATAACGAAGTAGTGAGTTGATGAATGCGAATACCATATTTGTAACTTGTTTTTTAAGCGACTTTTAAAACATAAATCTTTCTCAATTCGACCGTGTGACCTTGTGCCCAGTAGTTCCGGGCCTAAGAATAGGACTGTGGTTTTCCCTTGCCTGTCGTAAAAGGCGACTGAAAGGGCGTAGAGGCCGTGGCACGCGGGCGGGGAGTCCCGCGCCCAGTTACCGCCACACGACATTTTTAACTGGGGGTGCGTAGATCGCCCCCATTCCGATGACGATCCGCAAGGACCTAGCGCGGCTGGGGCCACCCTTGGACATAGTGGCTCAGCAGTGATATACACAAGATGGCTGGCAGAAGCTGAATGCGAGAAGCCGAAAACAGATCACAGTGGCGTGCAATTGGAGAGGCCTATGTCCAACAGTGGACAAGTATGGGCTGATGATGATGAAGTCCATTGAAGAATATTGACATTCTTAACTCATTATTATGTTCCATGTAGCCGAAGGGTCCTTGTGATCCTAAGGTTCTGTCCACCCCTATTTTGGATTACGGACGTCAGGAATTTATTGTGTTCTTCTGGGTGTTGTCGTGGGAAGTTTACTCGAAATAGCAATAAATATTTTTGCTATAACTGCGTTATTTATTTTTACTGCAACCGTACAAACACCAATTAAATGTAAAGTAAAAGTAATTCCAGGAAAACACAATCACGTACATTCAACAATAAATGTTTGTCGCTCAAAATATAACATTCATGATAAATGTATCATTTCCGACAAGGCACAAAATACACTTCCTGATCTAAAGACATTAAACACATATAAGACGGAAATAAAGACATTTCTCACCTTTTTCCAGCCGTCACTTGGTGTCTACGTGGAATATCTTTTCATTCTATTACTTCCTCATCGGAACTACGTATCCACTCACAAAATCCATCCATCAAATCCAATATAAATAATATCGGATACTGTACATTATCTTTTGCGCTATTTTTGTATTACTAAAAGTTCTTTTTTTTTAAATAGAAATAAACACTTGTATTCCCAAAGCGGGGTATGCAGAGGCACTTATTGCTAATCAAACGCCAATCCACACAGCGTGTTTTTAACCGAACGTGACAGAGAGAGAGCCCATCGCCGTTATAGGATTCACACACCTTAACTTACCTATAGGAGTTTCGTCAGGTTGTTGTCCTTCACCACGAAACGTACGTACAGTATTTATCTAATAAAATAAATTATCTAATAAAATAAATTAAGGTACAAAATAGGTACACGAAAAAAATACCCCAACCATTTCGCAGGATCAATAACAACGCGAAATTAGGAATTCCATAGCGAATACATTTTTGGCAAAAAGAAGGCTAATATAAAGAGGTCCGTGATTTGAATTTATTACTCAAAGGCTAATTTCGTTTACTGAGGGACCGTACAACACTGTCTTAGGGCTTTATTTTTTTTTGTTTCTTAGATAATATCTCTCAGGTTTTCCTCGGTGAAAATGTCTACTGGGACATTAGTGTAATGAAACTCAGCAAAATATTACGTACAGAAATATGAAAGAAAGAAATTTTTAAGTGGAATTTATTTTTCGCACTGTCGCAAGTACGAAGATAACAACTGTTGGTATCCGCTATTTTATGTACACATACATAGGTACACGGCCTCTTAGAAGGGTAGGCAGACACAATATACCTCCACCTGCTAAGATCTTACCTTATCAACTTTTTAATGTAGGTAATCTGCAAATGACTATCTGAATAAGGATTAAACCATTTAATATAGCGTCTGTGTAGCCTAGTTATCGACTTGGGGTTGCAATCGAGCTGTTCTGGGCTCAAAGGCAGCTATAAACAACGCGTGTAAAAGGTCCCTTTTCCGAGCCTATGTTGTACGCTACGCAACGTTCATACGCCGAACAAAAATATCGTGATTGAAAACAACAACCACATTTTGTGTGAACCTAATAACCGGTAGTAGGCCCTCCCCTTCACGTTGGGTTAAATACGTTTGGTGAACTGTGATCATTTACTTAGCAAGTGCTTCTACCTACCTCGAGCAATGGTCTTAGAAACGTTTCTGGACTCGGCAAAATTGACGTTTCTAAGACTCGCTCGAGGTCTATTTACACGGGCCATTTATAACAAAAAAAAGAAGCTGAACGAAGTTACCTAGTACTCTTTGACAATTTATTAAAGATATAAAATCCGCATAACATAAAGTTGTGTGAACTTTTATTCATACTAATATTATAAATGCGAGCAACGTAAGTAACTCTGTCTGTCTTTCTTGCTTTCACGCCAAAACTACAAAATCTAGTAGTAATAACTAGGTTTAATTCAAATTTAGATAGTTTAGGAAAAGGAAAGGACATAGGCTACTTTTTATCCATATCCCGTGGACCCGTCACTAAATCGCTCATTTACTGCAACAACCCGATATCTCAAAATGTGACACCGTTGAAATAATAATCTTATTACCATTACTAAGGTTGCACTAAATGAACGAAATAGGGGGCGTCATAGTTTGTACGAAATACTGAAACTATACGAATGAACTCGCAGGGCGTCAGTCCACGTTTAATGTAAATATATTTTTTAACTTTTTTTTCTCATGGAAACGAAATAAACCACGGGTAATACTGCTAGACACCGTCAGTAGTAATTGATGTATGTAATAATATAAAAGCAGCGATGTAGTTGTAACGCGAAAATCCCGCGTTAATCATCATAGGGACTTGGCTCTAAAAGTTGAGACCCAAGTTCCGTTCATCTTTTTATAGTTAACGTCAATCATATTGATTGTCTGAGTGTCCATTATTATTCTGGCCGGCTCGGACAAGGCTTTTTTTTTTGCCGGGTCACTATGCGACCTGCTGCGTAATTTTACATCTTTTATTTTATTATGTTTTAATGATGTGAAATCATCAAGAAATGTATTTATAATATTAAGTGAGTATTTCTGCGTCGGCTGTAGGTGAATTATAGTTATTTTTGGTGATTCTTGTCGTTCCTTGTCGAACACATTTTTCCTGACGCCTACTTCCTTTCTTTCAGAATGCCATTTGGTTTATAGACAATTTCCTATGTTAAGCTGCCATATACGAGGATGGTAATGTTGGTCTAAAACCTCCTCCGTGGTAAGTTTCTCCATGTAAAACAGCGTGCTATGCCACCATAAAAATTTAAGTGATAACCTTTTGTTTGTAAAACCATCTAACAACTGTTATTCTTTTAACCTTTCAGTTTTTATATAAGGGTACACCTGTCTAATGATGCAAGGCCTCTTTTCCCTACTTTGCCGATACGGATGACGGCGTAAGGAGCCAGCTTTGTATCCTGACTCTTGGTTGTATTCCCGCTCTGTAAGCGGGTTCCACGCACGGGCTAATCCTTATACGGGATATTCCACGCACGGGTTACTTAAGTGAGGGGCATCCCAGGACTTATCTCCCCTGATCACTGGTTGCTGCTCCTGTTCTGCAGGCTACTCATACAGGTTCCCCACACTCCCCTCTTTACACACACACACTTACACTCTACAATGTAGATGTAATAATGTAGAATAATTAGATATATATATTGGTGTTGTAACTCAACTTATATATAAATATACCATACCAGGAACAAATAAATGAGTTGATACCCTCATTTGTCTTTAAATTCTTTCTTGGGAAAGGGGAAGTTTGTTTGTCGGAAGCAGGGTGTGGTTTCCTTTCTTTTTATAAATTTATACCCCTTGTTTGGGTATAGGCGCCCTTATCTGTACCACACTCTGTTTCTGCTCTCGGCGAGGTCACCCAAACGCCCTGATCCGTGCTGAGCTAGCGCAGGATGTCACAGTGGCGCCCAACGTGGGGCTGAGTAAATTTCCCTTTTCTCCCTTTGTTCCTGGTAGGATTACACTACACATTTACACCCCATTTCTTTTTTTTAACAGGTGTACCCTGAATTTTAAAATTATAATAATATGGCCATTCTTATTTTGTGTATCAAATGGTATTTCTATCAAATGGGCAGATAACCCGTTTGTTTTGTTTTTTTTTGTATAAAAAACTTATTATATACATTATAAACATTACATATTCTGGTAATGTTTCCTTTTTTTCTTTGACTGTTATGGCTAATACCCATTTCATAATTATTTTGTAATTATATCCTGTGTTGTGTTCAGGGTTATATATAGGTACTACATACAATTTGAGGTTATGAAAATTTTTTTTGACCTCATGTTTTTTTTGTTTTGAGATTTATCTCTAAATGTGTACATGATGGGAATCTGAAACCACATGAACATAGTTTTATCTCACTCACACTGAGATTTACTTTTATATTACCTGCATATTTGTTCCTTGGCCAAATGTGCATATAACCTTGACACATTTTTTTTTTATTGTATGTTGCACCTAGTGTAATTTTTTTTTATTTTGTAATATTAATTACATTGTTGCTTACTTTACACATTTACACACTCACACAATTTCACTATGGATACTTTTTTCAATACTTTTTACACACAATTCACTGCTTGGCTGTCCCCTCGACTGAAACTGATGCTGAACCGGATGTTCCTGTCCAAGCTGTTCCAGAAAAGGTACTGTACAATATCCAATCCAAGTCAGTTAATACCAGTTCCTTAAACCTTAAGTTCATTGGTGAAACATGTGTGAGGGGCTTTCTTGTTCGACTGGAGGAATTACTCTCTTCAAAACAAATTCCCAAGTCGAAGGTGTTTACTTCTTTTTCTGAAGTACTTGACGGTCCAGCTCTCCACTGGGACCGTGCTAATATATTATTGTATAATGATTATTAATCATTGACCGTATCTATTCTATAATCCACGCTATCACCCTCAAACTAATCATACCGAACGTGTAAACCGTGGCATAGGTAGGGCTATTGCATCTTATGTGCGTTCTGACCACAGAAAATGGTACCGGAACATTAATGAGATTCAATGCGCACTGAATACTACTATTCATAACGGAACTACATACTCCGCGTTTGCATTGGTTCATGGTAGGGAAATGATATTGGATGGCTCTGTTTATAAATCAGAAGAACCCATAGATCCTTCTGAAGTAGAGTTCTGTTCTCCACATACTTTCAAAGACTCTTTGAAGTCTCTGAAAGATATTTTTGTTAATGTTCGTGCCAATCTACTAAAGGCTTATGAACATAACAAAAAATACTATAATTTGAGAAAACGACCTGTTCG
>SJJU01007621.1:0-10162 GCA_012932125.1 Conopomorpha cramerella
GTAGGTTAGAAAAAAAATCCCGCCATTTAATCCCAAAGCGGGGTAGGCAGAGGCACTTGCTAAAGGTTGTAGGTTAGCTACCTAATTACCGTTTATTCTGTGACAAAATACCTACATAAATTATAGTATAACTAGCGACTCGCAAATCGCAATGGCTTCGCACGAGTGCAATGCTAGTACTTATTGTTTCTCTATTATATCATGCATGTAATGTACATATAAAACTTCCGCTGGAATCACTTTATCTACTAAAAGACACCGAAGTAAATCCGTTGCGTAGTTTGAAAGTTATAAGCAGACGAACTTAGTGGAAGACCGCTGGAAACAACATTGTTTTTTTTTACTATTTGAAGACAATGATAGTCTTAGGGTCTAAATCCTTGTGGTCTAGTCATTAGTCGGCCATTGGTTATCAATCATTATTCTTCTAAAACCTAATTTGGCTTATTTCTTTGTTCCCAGTTTGACACAGCAAGTGGTAGCGCTAAAAGAGATAAGGCTGCAAGAAGAGGAGGGCGCGCCGTTCACGGCGATCCGCGAGGCTTCACTGCTCAAGGAGCTCAAACACGCCAACATAGTCACCCTACACGATATAGTGCACACGAGGGAGACCCTCACCTTCGTGTTCGAATATTTGGTAAGTTTATAAATGTCTCACGTTATACATAGTCACACTACACGAGTTTGACGGCTTGATCGAATTAAATATTAAAATCTGACACCCAGTTTAATTGGGTGGGGTGTTAACGCACACAAGTCGATTAGAAATTTTAAGCGTAATGGTCACCCTACATGAACAACGTGTAAGGGCGTGTAATATGGCAATAAAGCAGGTAAATTCTTTGTAGAATTTCTATACAGGGAACTTATATGCTATTACCAGCGCTGGCTGTATTTCTTTAGATTTATCACTTTTATCACCTATTGACTTATTACCTGGTTTCTTTCTGTATTACGTAAGTATCTTTCCAATAGTTGGTTTTCTACAGGGGATATATTTGTTCGTAGTTTGAATTTTTTATTATCATTATTACAAACTTATTATTTAATACTTTATTGTACAAAGGCGAACTTAATGCTACAAAGCATTCTCTTCCAGTTAACCTTGGGCTATGCGGTGTGGTTAAGGTGACCATATGTTTGAGGAAATAATGAACTAATATTGAAAAGCACAGTCCTCTTAACTTTAATAGCTAACTTGAATTAACATATTAATGCATTCGACTGTACCGTAGTAACTAGAGATTAGATTCCCGGTTTAAACAAGATAACGCGAAAACAATCTAGGCCAGTAAGTACTAGGTAATGTTTAGTTCAACTAGATTCTAATAATTCCGGTTAAATCGAGCCAAAGACCAAATCAAACAGAATCTCAGTTTGTATGGCGCGAAAACGCAAACAACACCTATGTTTTGTTTACAAAACTACTAAAATAGATACGCGCGACATCGTTTCATTACAATCGCCGTGAGGAAATATTCAATGTGTTCACATTTTTCGATGTAAAATAGGCATAGTTTGTTTTTCACCGAATTTCGTGTGTGAATTTTTTTTTGCTACAATTAATTAAGTAGAACGCAATGAGACATATCGACCATGAACCGACAATACGTCCTGTCTGAACCATCCGTATAATACAATTTTGATTTGTATGACTATGTCAGATAGGACTTTATTTAAAAAAAATGCATGAACTTTTAAGCGTCTGTGGTCCAGTTGGTCGGATACATGACTTGTAACCGGGAGGTCCCGGGTTCGAGTCCGGCTACTGGACGTGTACCAATGGGACTCTTTTTCAGAGCCTATGTACGCAACGCAACGCTCGTACGGTGGAGGACAACATCGTGATGAAACCCGCACACCACAAGGTGTGTGAACCCTATAACGGCGATGGGCTCACCCCCTGTCACGTTGGGTTAAGTACGCTCGGTGAACCGTGGGTACTTGCTTTAGCAAGTGCCTCTGCCTACCCCTCTTTGGGATTAAAGGCGTGAAGTGTATTTATTTTTATTATTTTTAACTTTTAAAATCAGATAGGACGTATTCCCAGTTCAAAGTCGATATTCAAACTCATTTTCCTCTACGACATAGAGGTCGCTACTAGTTTCTGTGTCGATTGTCAATTAGAAGCTTACACCTAAATACGACGTGACATTTCTTTCAATATTGATTGAAGTTATTGTAAGAAGTTTCGGTCAAAGAGATGGAACGATGGTACCACTGCGATCGCCAACATGCCTGCCAAGCGTGGCGATAATTGGCATTTCACCCGAAATGACGGAAATCCTTGGAGGAGGCCCTGGTCCAGCAGTGGTCGTTATGTGGCTGTGATGATAGAACACCGTAGCGTCATCTTTGGAGAAAATAGCAAACTAGATTCACATTGATTTGTTCGTGTATTTAGTATTTAATCTCGGCTACCTGAAGACTACGTCCCAGGGGGCAAATATAGTCTATTGTTTTACATACATTTACTCACGTTCTCAATCCCCGAAAGGCCAAAAGGGGGGCAGGGGGTTTTCAGAACATAACGCCAGATTAGTTTCGACAATACGGTTCCATTTCACATATAAAGGAGTTACAAATGTCAATATGGCCCATATTGACATTTTTCATTCAGTTACAAGTTGCTAGCTCCATAGCCTGTATAAACCTAAAAGAAAAAGAAGAAAGACATTCTTTTAATATCCCAGATTAGCATGGTAAAAGCTATATTATTGTATGCATGGAAAATCCGTTGAGAAGTTTTTTTTTTCAAATGTAATCCGTTAGTTAGCAATAGTAACATTTTTTACTGAAATGCCTAATATGTATAAGCTATATGCGCCGATACACCCGGTATAATAATACTTTATTAAAAGTGTAACTCTGCCTTAACATAAAATAAAAAACATGTGTATTTATAATTCCCAGTGTATCTTGCATAATTGTTTTTTTTCTCTCTCTACCCGTCCGAGCAATGTCACGGGCCGTCACACATCGTCGGCTATCTCTTGTCTTGTGACATGAGATAGGCGTATGTTTGTATTGCACGTTGTGACATTGTTTTTTTTTCTTTAGTGGGTAATTTAGAATTTGTGCCAGTACCTTCTGAAATTATTTTTCAATTTAGGATAGGGTGATAGGGTGAAGTACTTACTATACTTTAGGGAAAACGACAAAGGAGGGATGATATTGTTATTGCATATACATACAGAGTGTAAAAGGCAATGTCCCCGCCCCCGAGCAATGGTCTTTGCAACGTTGTTGGGCTCGTCAACATGAACAACTTTTACTATGAAGACTATGTGGGGAAATTAAAAAAAAAATTTTATTCCCATCACCCGAGGAAAATTTGTCTGTTTTTTATGGAGATGAATTTTTTTTTTGCATTTCCCCGCATTGTCGCCATAGAAAAAATTGTTCATATAGATTGATTCCTAAAAAAAGATATTAAAAAGTGAACAAAAAATCAAACCACAATGATAACTAAATTATTTTGTACAGGATCTTATTCTTCTCATATCTTTTACTTTCTTCTCATTATTATAAAATAAACAAAAATATACTATTAAGTAATAAATTATGGACGTGGATTTATGTATGTATATATGTATGAATAACACGTCGTTATGAAACAAAATGAAGACCACTAACCGAGTGCATACAGACAAAGTTTACTCGTTATAACAGTTTATTAAACAAATATTTAAACACCGACGTCTAATAGCAGGTTCAACTGACAGAAGTGGGTTAGACAAACACTCTACCGCATACATGCGTGTGCCTTGTTATATTGTGAATATATTCGGAGACAACTTCTATGAAGAAACACTGTTTATGTACCGTCTTGATGACAAATTCGCAATATGCAACGACCTGGTGACGATTTTATAAAGGCTAGTTTCGCTATGCAATCTGTTTTTCTTTTATTTATTTACTAGCTTTCCGTCCGCGGCTTCGCCCTCGTGGATTTCGGTAATATTGCGGTATAAAGGAATATTTTTGTTTTCCCTCGGGAATATCATTTTTTTCCGGGATAAAAACCCTGTACCCTATTATTTAAACCGGACTTCTGCGTCTTCAAAATTTCAGAGCAATCGTTTCAGTAGTTACGGCCAAGCGGAACAAACACAAACTCACTTTCCCATGTATAATATTAGTAAGATTTATTAAGGTTCACCAACATCAATCACATTTATACATACTATTTCTAAAAAGAAAAGAAGAAAAAATACAATAAAAACAAAAATGCACGGCTAATTATAGGTAAACAACACATGCTTAACTTAAAATATTACTGGGTACCTACTTAAAACTAGAAAAAAAATTGTTACACAAATATTAAAACACTATCTACTCAAACTCTGACGTAAGCACATTATTATTAAAATCTTTTGTACGTAACATGGACATAGATTAGGGACTAAACCGGGGATATGTTGGTGCCAATGTTTTTACCTTTACGGCGGCTCATTAAGCAAATAATGTAATAAATGAGCAAAGTAAATGAGTCTAGTTTGTTTCTATAGCAAATTGTTTTAAACATGATCTATTTTAAAGGAAAGGTAGTTACATCCATTTAAAGAAACTGTTATTTTAAACAAAATGACAATTAGTGTCATGTACCTAGTGTATTTCTGATGGTGAATACCCGCGAACCATCTAACTATTTTCTCTCAGCGATGTGAGACGATGCGATGGAGCGATAGATGTGCTCAGGAGTTCTAACACGCGTCAATAAATCCACGTCGCGGGTGATACCTACTGAACAAGTGTGCTCCATCGTAGACCACATCGCTGCTTAACATCAGGCAGGATGGTGGTCAAACGCTTGTTCATGGAGATTAAAAAAAAAACGTCATACGCAGAACAAATTATACGCACTGTGCTTGACTGTTATATCACACTACGTGTGTCTAAGCTTGTTTAAAAAAATCGTAGTGCGTTAGATGACTTGTTATTTCTTTCTAGAGGCGCTTTACTAGGGGAGCTGAACAACTCCCTATAGGTATCCGTGTACACAAAGATCTTTCTGGTGGTTGATTTGAGGCCATGAGAGCCGGAGCGATTTAACTACACAAACAAAAGTTTACAGTACTAAGGAAAAACTAGAAGCCATGATTTCAAATATTTGTAACTTTCGTAAATAAATGTATTAACCCTTTAACAGGCAGAAGGTTTGTCTGAAATTAATTGATTTTAGGCTCTATTTTAACGGACTAAGGTTTAAATTTAGGTGGGATCTATATTCCCTCTGCCTGGTTAAGGGTTAAATATTTTTTATACAATTTTTAGGCAAATATGGCAGTATGAGGTTTTGCTATTTACAATAGTTTGCACGAATAAAGTTAATATTGAAAAAAACATACTTAGGCCGCTCTTGGCTCTCATGGCCTTATTGTACTCTAAAAATGTTTGTCGAACTGTTACATGGTCACGGAAATTGCACTATTAAATGAATATTTTTACAACAACACACACATTGCCTTCATCCCATGTTAAGTAGCCAAAGCACTTGTGTTATGGATATCAGACAACGAGATATATTTACTTAAATTTCTTTTAAATTCATACTTATATAAATAAAACACCCAGACACATCCAACAAGTACTTAAAAGCTCATCATCTAAATATTGGCAATAACCAGTCGTCATTAACACCGGCACTTCTTCCCTAGGACACGGACCTATCGCAGTACATGGAGCGGCACCCGGGCGGGCTGAGCCATCACAACGTGCGCCTCTTCATGTTCCAGCTGCTGAGGGGGCTCTCCTACTGCCACCGGCGGAGGATATTGCATAGGTACCTACTGAGTTATGAAAATGTCATAACTAGAATTAAGAACAAGGCATTAGGAAAGAATTGATGAAAATCTGTCATTTTTCTGATGTTCACTGCTGGCTGGAGGCAATTCAAAAAGCGTGACTCCATGATCACTCTTGTGCTTGACTTTGATAAAGCTAGACCGGCCCTTATTTATAGTTTTGCCAAGAAGTGGAAGAAACAAAATTGATCGAATCAAGTAGTAATAAATTTTATCATCTGGGAGACAAGCTCACCACTACCCAAGCCCTACCTGTGTCTGGGCATACGACCCAGTCTACTTGCACCCTCTAAATAAATAAACGTTTCGTTTACTGGACGTCATCAGCTATTACTATACTATGTATGTATGATTTTAACTTGTGGCTGCCTTCCTCCATTTACCAGCAACATGTGTCGGGCATCAGGTACATAATGGTATTACTACTTACTTGGCAGACACGACAGGCTTGGTATAATAGTACCCTTAAAATTACATCCCAATAACTCAAACTCATAATTACAGAGACCTGAAGCCTCAAAACCTACTGATAAGTTCCCACGGCGAGTTGAAGCTCGCGGACTTCGGTCTGGCGCGCGCCAAGTCCGTGCCCAGCCACACTTACTCGCACGAGGTCGTCACGCTGTGGTACCGTCCACCAGGTAATGTGTCTAATTGATCAAGCTTCTGATTGTCTTGTTTGTATACTGCATGTAAATTGACCCCGAGAAATGATCCCGATCCAGCCCGATCTAGACTCATGAATTCTCATCATGACTCATCATGAAGAATTATGCCCGATCCAGACTCTGGAGCGTGAAATTGCAAGATCGGTGAACATTGCGTTTTAAAAAGAGATGCTTCGACTCAATCACTGAATTTAAAGAGCAATGTACTTTGTTCTCGAGGGCTCATGAATGTGGACTTGGCATCAGAAAAGTTGTTGTGCTCGTCAAAATAAACAACTTTTCCTATGGTGACAATGCTGGAAAATGGCTGCGTAATAAAATAATTAATTCGAGTCGAGAACATTATAACCTGAAAATTTTAATGGACGAGTATTTTCTTACTTTGTAATATTGACACACCAATGTAAGTCGCCATTTTGTACATTTTAGCGAAACGCCACTGACACCGGATGATATCTTCCGAGTTTTTGCCTAGTCTAATATAATAACGGTGTGTGCAGATGTCCTCCTGGGCTGCACGGAGTACAGCACGTCGCTGGACGTGTGGGGCGTGGGTTGCATATTCGTGGAGATGCTGAGCGGCGTGCCCACCTTCCCCGGCGTCAGGGACACGCACGATCAGCTCGACAAGATATTCAAGGTTAGTCGATGCTGCACAGGTTTTACAAAACATATTTACAAGTGCAGATATAAAGCGACTTCAAAAAAGAGTACTTTCGACTGAGTGCACCTTTTTTTTTGCTGGAAAGCTGATGCTTCCCAAGTGGTTCCCTTCCGAAAATAATCCATGACATCAGGCATCCACGAGAAAACCATTTAAGTCTTCAATGTTTACTGTTTGGCGTCGGTTCGCTGATGAAATGTCTGCCTATAACAAATGGCACACAAGAGGAACTTAACTGCCCAGAAACTTATCCTGCGTCTGTCACTTTTAAACATAACGCACGCCCTTGCAATTGACACAAAACGTTCGTTGAAAGGCAGTTAAGTTGCTCGTGTATGCAATTCCTAAGAAGTTCACCATATGTCCTAGCAGGTACACATTAATAACCAAACCAAACCCCAACTCAGGTGGTAGGCACTCCAACGGAAGAGAGCTGGCCTGGTGTATCTCGTCTGCCGGGCTTCCGGTCCCACTTGTCCCGCTGGGGTGCGTGTCCGTCGCGAGCTATCGGCTCTGCCTACCCCCGTGTGAGGGAGGGTGGCAGAGACGCCGAGCGGCTGGCTAGCAGTCTCCTGCAACCGGAGCCCAGTAGGAGGATGGCGGCACACGTAGCACTGAATCATTCGTACTTTGCGAGCCTACCGCCGCGCTTAAGGCGATTGCCTGATGGTGAGTGTGAATTAAACTTATTTAAATAAAATCATTGACTATACAAAAACTAGACACCGTATGATTGCGGAACTGTTATGGCAATACGTACATAGGCTAGTTCAAGCATAACTCTGCTTGTCGGATGACGAGCACCCGTTTGAGTCATTACAACTGACTAGAAACGAGCCTATCGTCGATTTGACCACGCCCATTCTCGATATAATCTGTTTTCAGAAGTGTTTTGATATAGCCCACATTCTATTCATTAGGAGTTTAGGAGTTATATGGTCGATATTTAAAATACTTACTATACAAATTGTACGGTCGGTCAAGAAAGTGGTCTATCACTTTTGATGACACTTCCTGTGTCACCAAAATATCAATAGTCGTTACATTGGGACAAGTAAAAACTTTTTCGTCTCTTAGACATATGTATGAATTTCGATCTTAATCAGTATCTTGGCTAACTGTACAATGAATACGTACTTAATCCTTTGGTAGATTTTTATCCATCAAGTAAACTAACAGTAACAGAGTTCTAATCTCAAGACTGATAAATGTCTCAAGTACTCAAGACTCGGTTCGCAATTCCATTCTGATTAATGGTATTTTCACCAAACACTCGTAAATCTCTTGGCGACTAATATCGAATGGAAATGCGTCTAATAGATTTATCGATAGTAGAAATACACGGTCCTTTTATTGAGATGAAATTCTGTTTCTTGTGGTGCTAAACGTTTATGTTTCACTCCAATGCATTTATACGATTTTGTTCAATACTACGTACCCGTTGTAGCTCTTCAAAATGTTCGTTAGATTTGTATAGAAAAAAATCCGCCGTTAAAATGTCGGTAATGTGTTCCCGGCCTAATAAAAAAGGAAGTGGCATGTGGGTTAGATACAGTTGGTACACATTTATTTAAACTTTTTGAAAATATACTATGCAGCCTTTAATTGTTCTTTCTCACTCAGTCAGTAAGTTACTCAGAGAAGCAATACAAACACAAAAAGTCGTCATATATCATTTTTTAAGGAAACGCGCACTGACATGATTTTAAATGTTTAAAACGGGTATTATAGCGCGAAGATTAACCAAAGATAAGCATTCAGCTTACCTTCGTTGTTTGCCCGACGTTTCGACCCAGTTACATGTGTCGTGGTCGCGAGCTGACTGGAGTACGGCGGCGGCGTCGTTCACTGGTTGGCTGCGAATCCGGAACTACCCTCAAAAAGTCACTGTTTCGACACGTCACACCAACGACATCAGCTGTACAAGTTGATCTGTTTTCCGCGCGAGGTTTAATTTTGTTTAGCACTGGTTTCCACGTTGATGATAATTTATACCCGTCCTCTCGGTTGAAATTGGGGTATTTATCTATCTCTATCGCTTCACGCACAATTCTGGGATAATGTCGGCGTTCTGTTGATAGGATTTTCGGATCGTGAAGTTCTATCCAGTGGTTTGGCCCGCTCTCAAGGAGATGTTCAGCTATCGCGGATTTATAGATCTGTCTATTCTTTACAGCTGCAATGTGCTCCTTGGTCCTCTCCGCTATACTGCGTTTTGTCTGGCCAATATAGGAACTACCACAGCTGCAGTCAACCTTGTACACTCCAGGCGTGCTAAATGGAATGGTATCCTTTGGAGTGCGCATATGTTATGCTACTTTGGACAACGGTGTATATACAGTCTTGATGGAGTATTTCTGTAGTACTGTTCCAATTTTATCCGTAATCCCTTTCACATAAGGCATAAATGCTGGTTGCCGACTCGCTTCCAAAGGGTTTTGCTTCTTGGCACGCCTGGGTCTTCTCACCTTCGTGTATCCATTGCGTTTCAGTACCTCCTGAACATGATGGAGTTCACTCTGTAAGTATTCAGGGTCGCATAGGTCATGGGCTCTGTTTGTAAGCGAAGTTACAACAGACTCCAGGTGTCGTGGATGGTTGTGAGAAGAAGCATGAAGATACCTGTCCGTGTGAGTGGGTTTTCTATAGACTGTGTGTGCAAGAGTACCATCCTGTTTAACAATAATCTTTAGATCAAGGAAAGCCAGAGTCCTGTTCTCTTCTATCTCATATGTAAAGGCCATCTTTGGATGTATCGAATTTAAATGTTTAAGATACAGATCCACCGCTTGCCTGTCTCCCTTGAAAATGCAGAAGACATCGTCCACATACCTTTTCCATAACCTGACGTGACTGGAATCGCGACTTAACGCTGTCTCTTCGAAATATTCCATCCAGATATTGGCTAACACCGGCGCCACAGGGCTGCCCATAGCCACACCATCGATCTGGAGGGAATACTGGCCCCGGTAGAGGAAGAAACTGCCGTCTAGGCAATTTTCAAGCAGAGAAATGAGGTCTGT
>SJJU01007623.1:0-15860 GCA_012932125.1 Conopomorpha cramerella
AAACACAGGCCCTTATTTAGCCTATGTTATGAGTACAACAAAAAAAGATCTAGCAATAACTCTATTATTAGATCGGCTAGCCAAAATACTAAGGTAGGCAGTGTCTTTTTGCCTATATGCTGTGCACGCCACTGATCATCAGCCACATGATGTCCACTGCTAGACGAGGGTCTTCCTCCATGATTCCTATGATAATTTAGGGGGAAATGCCAATAATCGCCACGCTTGACAGGTGGATTGGCGATTGCAGTAGTGTAGTGATGTAACCCACAGAGAGCGCTGCTGCCCGTCCTCTGGAGAGTTCCTTAAGTCGCCTCTTACGACGGGAAAAGTTAGGCTGGGGTGGTGACACATACTTTATCCGCTATCAACACACGGAATCATAAATAAATAAATTTATAAATACACTTCACGCCTTTTAGTCCCAAAGCGGGATAGGCAGAGGCCACCAAGCGTATTTTAACCCTTTAACAAATAAACTTATTCAATAACGATAAAAGTAGTCACTCTGACACATAGTCACACTAGCTAGTTTAGTAAATAACCTGTGTTAAGGAGTGTCAGACTAAACGAGTTTACAGTTGTAAATATAAATTAATAAATATTTTACAACAACACACACAATTGCCTTCATCCCATGTTAAGTAGCTAAAGCACTTGTGTTATGGAATTTAGACAACGAAATATACATTCTTTTAAATACATACTTATATTAGTAAAACACCCAGACACATCGGACAAGTACTTAAAGGCTCATAACCTAAATACCTGTCAGCGGTGGGAATCGAACCCACGATCCTACGGAATAGAGGCAGACATGCTGACCACTACACCAACGGAACCGTCGTACAGTTTTCGTACACAACAAGGACATTTACAAAAATGAGGAGATAATGTGTGTGTGTGTAAATGTATTTAAAGATGTGTTTTGTGTAGTATGTTTTGTGTTACATTATTCATCATCATCATCAACAGCCCATACTTGTCCACTGACGGACATGATCTGTTTTCGGCTTCTCGCATCAAGCTTCTGCCAGCCATCTTGCGTATATCATCAGTCCACCTTGCCTGAGGGCGTCCTACACTCCGTTTGCCGAGACGGGGTCTCCACTCGAGAACTCGTTTTCCCCAACGGTCATCGGTTCTACGGCTAATATGGCCGGCCCACTGCCACTTGAGCTTGCTAACACGATGAGCTATGTCGATGACTTTGTTTCTCTGTCGGATCACTTCATTTCTGATTTGATCCTTCAGATTACTATATTATTATGCACACTAAAAATAAAAGTATAGATAATGGCAACGATAAGAAAACGACAAAAGTCTAAATATTTAATTAATATAAGTTGAAGTCGGTTCTTTTTCTGTGAAATATTCATATTTTTGTTTCTTTCGTTACATTTAAAAAATGTGCCCTATCTTGTATCTTGGTCTTTATCTACCTTCAAGGGAATTCGATAAACAAAATAGTTATGTACAAAATCCTTGATACAAAGGATTCAGATTACGCAGAAATTTGACTTAGGCAGATATGCCCAAGGGGTTATTTTCTCCTACTAATTGGATGTATGTCTGTCTCTTTTCTATCAAGCTCAACAGAAGACTGCCAACAATTTAACGTACTAACAATACAGGTGTTTGTTTAGGTAGGTAATACTTTGCTTAATACTATTACGAATTTATTTGAGCTGTTCGAAAGGTAAAATCACATGCAGAAATAGCTCAGCATAATTCAAAGGTCAAGGTACTGAAACAGTAAGATTTGATAATTAAGTGTCTAAAACCGGTGGGAAAGTTGAAACTTTGTAACAGAAGGGAAGAGGCCACTTGAAAATCCCTGCTAAAATATCGAAGGTGCTAATATAATGCTTTGTTTACACGATATCTATGGTCAGTAATTACAGTCTTAGAATGTTCAAGTCACAGGTGAAAAGATACCTAATATGTTAGCATGCTTTATGGAAGATGACATACGCATCTTAACACTAGTCATCTTCATCATCAGCCCATATTATATGTCCACTGTTGGACCTATAGGCATTTTCAATCGCATGCACTGTGATCTGTTTTTCAGCTTCTGCCAGCCATCTTACGCATATCAGCCATCCTCCTTCCCTGAGGGCGTCCTACACTTGGTTTCCCAAGATGCGGTATCCACTCGGGAACTCGTTTGCCCCAACGGTCAACGGTTCTACGGTTAATATGGCCGGCCCACTGCCACTACAGCTTGGTAAACCGATGAGCTATGTCGATGACTTTGGATCTCTATCTGATCACTTCATTTCTGATCCGGTACTTCTCCGAGAAACTCCGAGCCAGCCGTGCCGTTAGTGTCCACGTCTTAACACTTAACGCCAGACAGGATGGTAATTAAACGCTTGCTTACTTGCATTAAAAAAAAAGTATTGCGATTTGCGCTGATGATAATCCTAGTGGGAGCTGTAAGTTTGCGATCAAAGAGAGGAATGTCAGGACCGTTAGCAAGTGGACATAGATGTCTTCTGCCTACCCGTCTGCTATATGCATATTGGGAATGTGATTTTCTGAAGAGCAGACATGCTCTGGTTGTCCGATGAAATTATGGCGTCCGAGCTTCGACAATGGCTACCACTAGTTGGGTTGAGCTGGAGCGAGACCGACAACATTGTGGCAGAAAGAGAGCGAATGGACCAAGCGTAACTTTGCGAATAATCATTGTTGATAAAAAATAATAATATACAAATAATCCGTGCATACGTGCACATGCAGAAAATGCATTGCAAGAACGTATACACTCCGAGCAATACCAAAATTTTCGGCGCGTTTCGCCTCTACACGAGGCATCCTCAAGGTTGCTGACTCAGTGATGACAGCGCACCGAGGACCCGGAGTTATTTAGGTAAAAATAACACTTAAGATTCAAAGGGATAGCTCCCTAGCTGTGAGCTTAGAATTTAAGATTCACTGTGTGTGTGCCAAACGCACTATGTGATGATATAAACAATTCTGAAAATAAAATTAGGTGTAATATTTCAAATTCAAGGTGAGGGGGATCTGTCCTGTCAGTTCTCTAATGTATTTACGCAGTTTTAAGAATTGCCTACAAATGTCAGCTGAGGTTTTCTAAGTACAGTTTTTACGTTTTTCTAGAAAATATTTTACTACGCCCATCGGTGGTTGAATTGTCTGAGTCTGAGGCTCCTATTATGAAATTTCAACCAAGCACTACTCAGGTAAGTTTTATACTTTATCTCCTTCTAATTGCAAGTGTCAAAAAGAGACAAACGCGCTTCAAGTATCACACAATTATGCATTGACTTAATTACATCATGGCAACAACATTTCAATTTCTATTTGATAATGTTTGATTTACCCTGAAACAGATTTTATGATAAGTAATTTAGAGAGTTCCAGGAATGTTAGATTTCAGTTAACACAGATACTCCACACACTTGCAACTAAGAAAAAAGGTACACGCACTTAATGAGCGAAATAGAAACATGATTTTTTAAGGAAACGCGCACTGACATGATATTAAAAGTTTAAAACGGGTATTATAGCGCGAAGATTAACCAATAAGCTTTCAGCTTACCATCGTTCAACACAGTCAGTGGCGTGCACACCATATAGGCAAAAAGACACTGCCTACCTTAGTATTTTGGTTGCCCGACCTAATAATAGAGTTATTGCTGGATCCTTTTTGTTATACTCACGACATAGACTCTGTGTTTAGTAGGTGAGTAGGTAGGTAGGTACCATGTTTCATAAAGACAAGTTACCTATACATAGGTGTCAATCCTTGGGGATTACTGCCTACCTTGTCGTAAAAGCCAGTGCACGCCACTAGATACAGTCGTGGTCGCGAGCTGACAACAAGCTGAACGTCGGGCAAACAGCGAACCCGTATAATACCCGTTTTAAACTTTTAATGAAATAGAAACATATTATTATGAACGTAGCTGAACTTAGCTTTCCAGACACACTGCACCACTTACAGTAGAATAAGGTGTAGTGAGTGTATGAGTAGGAAGCAGAAAAGCCTTTGCCCTACAGTGGATTACCTACAGTAAATTAAAAGTGAAATTTTAAAGAAATAAGAACCTACAAAATAACTTGCTTTTTTTAAAGTTCTCCTATGTTTATAACCCGATAAGAGTTTGCCATCATAATTTGCCTCATCATAAAACCACCTAGGAAATATTTACGTTCTTTCCAGCAAAAATAAAGTCTTAAAAATCCGATTATAAAGAACAAAGTTATCGGCGAAAAAACATAAAAAAACATGGGTCGAATCGGCAAAGACTCCTTTTTGAAGTCGCTTAAGAATATATAAATATTGTATGACATAGGAATAGACGCTCTCCGTAAGAATGAAAAGCGAAGAAGAAATTAGCATGGTAATCAAAGTTCCGTCGACAAATACATACATCAAAGTCACTTTAGCCGAGTACACATTGGGCCGTGTCAACGCAGCTTAATGTAGATAGGTATCTATGCTAAAGCTCGTCCCTCAAAAGTTCCCGGCGACTTTCAACCATTTTCACTCACACAAATGAATTTTGTGAAAACACCGAATTGTTCTAACTCCGAATTGGGCCTTGTTGATTGGATAGAGATACAGTCGCGGACTTCTTTAGCTTTCGTTTCATTTTCGAATGTTTTTGTTCTTATTTAAGTTTAGCGGTAGAACGTGCCAGATTAACTGAAGACTGTTTTTTTTAAATATTTTTTTAATGAATCGTTCACTGACATTTTTTTAAAGATTATACCTGGTATAGATTATTACGGCACGTAATTAACCAAAGATAAAGCATTGAACTTAACTCCGTTGTTTGGTCGACACAGTTTTTTAAAAGTGTTTTATCTCATGCTGATCTGGAATGTAAATAAAATACGTCAGCTGCCTTTCTTTCTGGTATGTCGTAGATTTTCTATTGGTATGTATTCCTCTGCCTACCCAACTTTCGTATTAAAAGGCGTGAATTGTATTTGCTAAGCAAATACCCCCGGCTCACCAAGCGCGATAGGGGGTGAGCCCATCGCCGTTATAGGGCCGTAGTCACACACCTGGCGGTTTGCGGATTTCGACACGACATAGGCTCTGAAAAAGAGTTCCATTGTTACACGACCAGTATGCGGACTCGAACCTGCGAAGTCACGATTGCAAGACAAGTATCCGACCAACTGGACCACAGACGCTCTCTTGTTGGTTTAAATTTGCAAATTAATCACAGGACAAAATTCATAGACATAGACATAAATTTATTTGCATAAACAAATACAACACACACATAATAATTAGCAATAAAAAAAATTAAAACACACAAGTTAACACAGTGATGCATGCTGCAGTTGTTCACGAAAATGAGCTTCTGGCTCAGCATGATGCCACAGTGTCCTGTGACATGAACTGATATTCTGCCTTCACTCTGAGAGAGAGGGCCATCCAAAGGTACATAAATATTATATTAATAACTAGACTACTTATAATTATAATACATACTTGTAAGAGAAAAAAAATAGATGCAAATATTATATACGTATATACATATGTCTACTTCAATCAATAAATAATATTAAACTTTACATACTACATAAAAGGTGGAAAAGAAATAGATACATAGATAGGTACTTAAAGAATGTAGCGATGAAATTTGTGTAGTATATTTAAATATATATTGAAGAATATTATACTACTGGGGTGATGGGAAATAAAAAGAAAATTCATGACATGAGACTTGAACTGAAATTTTACTTTATTTTTTAGTGTTGCATCCTCATTTCTTCACTTGCCCGAGCTCCGAGTATACGAAAGTCAACGATCCGTTTTATTTTATATGTCATTATCATGAAAACTCGCGAAGTTTGAAGACCACTTTTCTGTTTTATTAATTTTGTTATTTTACTGTCAATGACTAGCCTAAATAAGAAGGAAAATGTGCACGCACCGCCTAGACGAAATAGTGTGATAGGGTAAACAAGTTTGATGAGATGCTGAAGGTCTAAAACCTTTCTGTGAAGATAGAACTTCTAGAATTGTTATGATTGCTAAAAGGTAAATGACATTCCGCTGTCGAGAGTGTTCATTCCCTATAATGGATCAAATTAATTAATCCTATTTCCAATTAATAATACCAACGAGGAATGTGGTATGTTTGGATGTTTGTTACTCTTTCACTGGAATACGGATTTCAATGAAACTTCATAACGATACAGCCGAATAATATATTTAGAAGTAGGCTTTATTTAATCTCGAATTTTCGGTCGGAACGAGAACGGTAGAATTACAGATACAGGTTGCTAGGCAACTTAAACTAAGACGTTTTCTGAAACAATGTGCTTCACCATAGTGTCGGTGTTAAAGTTTGTGTGAATAAGTGAAATTATGAAGTTTACTAGTGGCTATAAAACCTGGATTGTCACCTTCATGTGGGTTAAGGAAATCAAGGTAAAAACCGAAGCCTAAATAAAAGTTATGCTATCATGTTAAAAAAATATGGTCAATATGTATATGGATATACAGAAATATTAAAAAAAAAACAATAAATTAACTTCACGCCTTTTTATCCCAAAGCGGGGGGCATAACCAAGCGTATTTAACCCTTAGCTGCATAGTGATGTCAGTATAATTTTCCTCGAAATCATTTTTTTCTAGCCGTCCCATCTATATAATTTTTTTATTCTAAATTATTATGAAAGGTACAACTAATACGTATGAACGCAGTTTTTACTTTAGACCACTTTTAAGGGGGAATTCTTGAATTTGCCGATTTTGCAGGCCCAGCACAAGCTGCTGTGTACACGTATACGATAAATGATTATATACATTAGATAGAGCATTTCTTCATCTCGATTCAAATAGAGAGCTTTTTTTAAAAATAATTCATAATTCATCCAAAAATACGAAAATGCTGAACCCTGTTTGACGATTTTGACCAAAAAAAGGTCAAACGCGGGGCCTAACACAGAGGTCTACGGCTGTTCCCTGAGCTACGGAGTATGTAGAACGGATCGTACAATACTTCAACTAAATTCAAATAGAAGCGCTTTTTCAAAATGTAGTCAGAAAAATCCATAATTTTGTAAAATAATTCATCTGACAAAAAATCTCATACAAAAATGTTGTTGTGCCATCGCGTTGACAACTTCAACCCCGTCAGTCCGCGGCTGGATGCCGTCCTAGAAGCACGGTCACGCCCAGTTTTTCTCTAAATAATTTGCATGTGTGCAGTGCACTTTTTGGATATATTTCTGAGTAAGTACCTATATTTCATACACTATTCTTTGTCAGGAATTGATGACAGTATTATATTCTGTACGATTCATGGTCGTTTCCTTGTATAGATGATAAAAAAAAAGAGTCCAAAGAAATCTGTAAACAAACATCCATTTCCTTTTACTTTGACGTATAACCATATCAAATAAAATTGATATGACAATAAAGCGTCACCCTCAAATTCGGGTATATTTTCACGTTGGTAGCATAGTATTATGTCATTTAGTATCAGGCATGGGAGTACAATCATGTTCAATTTCATTTTCGATTTTTGTAGTGTAAAGTGACATACAATAACTAACATAATCCGTTTTTTTTTTCAGAGTCGAAAACGTAAATTTAATCAATCTAGAAAACAGTGTTGCCAGATAAGTGTTTTAAGCTGTTGAGCTGACTACTAGTTTAACTCTGTGCAGAAAGCGGACCAAGAATTTTATTCAACTGGAAGAAAGACAGAAGAAAATAAATCCTTTAAGTAATGCTTGTGAATTGTTTAATTGTAAGTTAATAAACATTACGAACAATTTAATTAACATTTATTTATGTAGGGAGGTAGGGATATCGTTATTTCTGTCAGCCTCGTGCTCAGGAAAATAATGATACCACATTGTATTCATTCATATTTAGTAAAAGTCGACCGAAGGAATGTAGGGTACCAAAGGGATTATTGGGCCATATAGTCGCCTATCACCTATTACCGATGCTCTTAGTATCGTATATATATAGTAGTCCTCCCCAATATAACCCCAACAACGACCTGAAACTCCTAGGCTCGTTCCAGTTCATCCCGGCTAGACATCTGCTGCACCTGTACAGCTTCTTGATGTTACCAGTTCGAGCAGCAAATTGTCTATAAAATGGCATTTACCCACTGGCGTTTTGATTTTTGAAGCTAAATTTGATGCCGATTTCACGCAAGTAGATAAAGCGGTTGAAAATGAAGGCATTCATTGAACTGGTACATACACACATTAACATGGTCTAGGGATATTTTAATCAAACCTAAATATCTAAAATTATATTAACTTTGTGTTAAAACACCTATACATTAAAATAAATCTCATTTAATAAATAGCCTATCTAATCTGACAATAATCTTTTGGATGAAGTTTTTAAAAAAAACTTAGTAGAAGAAGAAGAAAAACTAAGCCAAAAACTTATGACTTGATTAAAACTCCATAAACTTCTATAAATCTTTGTCAAACGAATCTCCGGTGTTCATTTAATCATGTCACGTAGACACTTGACCAGGAACGAATGTTAAGAGCAGTGGACATGATTGAAACTCCAGCACCCACAACAAGTTCATTCATATCAAGTTGGCACAATTATGGTTTGGGCAGGAATTCGTCTGTCTTGACGGTAGAACGGACCTCGTTTGAATACAAGGCAATATGACTGCTCTAAAATACCGCGATGAGGTGCGCGAGCCGAGGTGAGCCTGTAATCTTACCCCACAGACGGCAAATTTCCAGCTAATGCACGACAATGTGAGTCCACATACGGCGCGTATCGTTACAAATTGGCTACAACAGCACGATATGTAACCTTTACACTGACCAGCATGCTTAGGATATGCTTAAGAAAAGAGCTCTCCAGAAATTTCCCTGAACATATTGTGCATGAAAACCAGCTTTTCTTGCATCTTCATAAAGACTGGGGACAGTATTCCAAGACAGAAAATTGACACCCTTGTTTTGAGTATCCAGAACCGCTGCAGATGTGTCAGGAATTACTTAGGTGCTTTTGACCACTATCCTGTCCGATGTAAAGCAGCGATGTGGTTGACGATGGAGCACACTTGTACCTATTCACCCGCAACTTGAAGACCTTCAGACTGTACTGCGCAGGAAACATAGACTCCGGGAAGTCATTCCACATCCTGGCGGTGCGCGTTAATGGTATATCCACCTGGTATAGATGACGTTTTTCCGTTCTCCTGGTTGTCTATTGTAAAAACGCGATGGGGGTTAGGTTATGCAACTCCGTAGCACACTCTCCAAAATGCACCCGATAGAAGACATATAGGCACGTAATCTTGCGGGGATGTTCTAGGCTTTGTATTCGAGCATCAAACAACCTGTCGTCACCTATAAGTCTTCTGGCACGCCTCTCTATTGCCTCCAGAGCCTCAAGCTCGTATTTTTCTGATCCGTCCCAAAGATGAAAGCAGTATTCCATACACAATCGAACTTGTGCTTGGTACAATGTGAGCAACTGTCTCGGTGTGAAATACCGTCGCACCTTCGAGAGGATGCCCGGTTTCTTGGCTGCGCGTTGGGCCGTAGCCTCAATATAGGAGCAAAGTTGAGGTTGGGGGTTAACGTCATACCTAAAAGCTCCAGCCGATTGGCTGTAGGCAGGGGTACATCCTGGAAAGTGGGAGCCAGATGAAATGGGCTCCTTTTTGCTGAGAATAGACACGCCCTGGGTTGTAATGTTTTAAAAAATAAAGTAATGTTTGAAGTTTTTCTTCTTCTTCTAAGTTTTTTTTTAGTTTAATTTTAACCAAAAGATTATTATCAGATTAAATCGTATATTAAATAAGGTATATTTTAATGTATAGGTCTTAACAAAAAGTTACTATGATTTTTGATAATTATGTTTGAAATATTCCTAGACCTTGTTAATGTGTGTATTACCCGAACTAATATTGAAAGAAATTTGAACGAAACACTTTTCATTTGACATGTACACCTATGTTCCGAAAATTACTTTTAATATCAAAACAGACATTTTGTATACCTGTCTATGTGTGTGTGATAATACGTATAGGAAGGCGATTTTGTATGCAGCGATGATGACGTCAAAAAGAGAAATAGGCCCTTAAGCCAATAAAATACTAGTTTTGACGGATAACGATACAATATTATCACAAAACACGCCTTACCAAGCCTTCAAGAAAACAATTAGTTCACTAACCAAAACCAACGCGCCCAAACAAAGTCTGCAGCTTTCAACAGGGAGAAGAGAAAAAGCTTTCCCAGAGTATCTATAGAGACCGACAGTCAGTGAATCTTATACAACAAACTTTAAAGCAAAAAATAAGAGACTTCAATCAGGGGGCTGAGTCTACTACACTCTGGTAGTTGCATCATAGGTGTTAGGGTCACAGGTCCACCGCCGAAATTAAAGATGAGACGTTGGTATCGAAAAGATACATTACGACATTAGAGTAAAAGGAATAAAATAGAAAGATAAAACTACAAATCAAACACCAAGAAAAATATAACACAACAGTGACAACTTATGTCAAATTCAAATCTATTTACAAAAATAACGTGGGTATGGAAAATGAGCCTACAGCCAACAATCATCATCATCAGCCACACAACGTCCACTGCTGGACGAGGGCCTCCCCCAACGAGATCCGTCATTTGGGGTGAAATGCCAGTAATCGCCACGCTTGGCAGGCGGGTTGGCGATCGCAGTGGTGTTGTGGTTTAACTCACAGAGAGCACTGCTGCCCGTCCTCTGGAGAGCTCCCTCGGTCGTCTCTTACGACCCCCATGACGGGAAAAGTTGGGCTGGGGTGGTGACACATGTATTCTATTCGCCGTCACCACACGGCTACAACAGCCAACAATAGGTATTCAAAGAATATAAAACCCAAACAAGAAAGGAAAAAACACAGGAATGGTAAAGAATCGCAGTAAATACCTTGGGCGCGTGTTCAGCGGGCGCGGCCATAGTGGCGGCGGCGACCGACACCGCGCTGGAGGACATCACGCCGGAGTGACGCGACGACACCGACGCGCTCAGCGGACTGCTTGTGCCGCTCTGTCAGTAACACGTTATGGCGGTATTAGACATATTTTTTTACTTAGAGCTTAAATTGTTCATTGTTGTTGTGTTGGCAAGTATGAATTACAATCGAAGTAATAAAATTCTGTTTTTCATGATGTCTACTACCATGTCGACACTCGACCGTAAAACAATAGAAACGTAAACCTTTTCGACCCTGTGGTCTTTTAATTAACAGTAGTTAATCGGCGTCAGAGGAAAATGGTAAAATGCGTTTGAAGAGGAACGACGAAAATCTATTATATAAAAATCGAAGCCACTTTTCGTTGTCACGGCATAACTCCGGAACGGGTTGACCGATTTCGCTAATTATTTCTTTGTTGTGCTTATTAATGACAGCAGAAGGGCTCTTATGAAAGAAAAAAAATGACATCCACGGCTGGACACAGGCCACCCTAGATATTCATATTAATAGTTATTATATATAGAGCGTCTGTGGTCCAGTTGGTCGGATACTTGACTTGTAACCGGAAGGTCCCGGTCGAGTCCGGCTACTGGACATGTACCACCAATGGGACTCTTTTTCAGAGCTTATGTACGCAACGCAACGCTCGTACGGTGAAGGACAACATCGTGATGAAACCCGCACACCACAAGGTGTGTGAACCCTGTAACGGCGATGTGCTCACCCCCTGTCACGTTGGGTTAAATACGCTCGGTGAACCGTGGGTACTTGCTTTAGCAAGTGCCTCTGCCTACCCCTCTTTGGTATTAAAGGCGTGAAGTGTATTTATTTTTTTATTTATTTATATATATTAATAGACAGGACAACGTCTGTCGACTCCGCTAGTAGTAGTATAAAATTGTAATTTTTGTTTTCCTACATTTCAATCGAAATAAACTCTATTTATTCGATTTATTAGTATGAAAGTAATCGTACCGGGGTAGGGGGGTCAGCGGGCGCTTCGCCGCCGCCGCTGCGCGCGTCGCTCTCGTCGTCCGAGCGCGAGCTGCCGCCGCCGCCGCCGCCACCTGTCGCCGACGCTTCGTGCGCCTTCAGCGACCACACTATTAGCGAGCGCGCCTGTGGGTTGAGAGGGTAGAGACGGTGGTAAGTCATGCACGCATGTGCACTCGAATCCGTATGTTTGGAACCTGGTTTGACATGCAGAGCTAGCCGCTCGCGCTTTCATCCTATACGTAGGTCCAGCAGTTAGCGAGCGTGCCTGTGGGTTGAGAGGGTACAGACGGTGATAAATCATACACGCATGTGCACTCGAATACACATATTTAGAACATGATTTGACATGCAGAGCGTGCCGCTCGCGCTTTTATTCTATACATAGTTCCAGCAGTGGACGTCATGAGGCTGATGATGATATAATCAATTATTATGATTTAATATAAAAACACACAATACAAAGAATACAAAAAAGAGAAATTACAAAAAGATACGAACAATAAACATTGAGCCCTGACACTCCTAGTTAGGTCATGTAAAGACCTGTGTTAAGGAGGTTAGTATACATTCAGTATAGGTTTAACATTTAAGTGAACGCGTGTTTGTGTGTATAAGTGTGTCTGTATTTGCGTGTGTGTGAATGCGTAGTACTATACTAGTATTTAGAGTCGATTAAAATTTAAAATATACTACGAACACGAACAAAAAAGTTGTTTACGATATACAACACGGTTTTGTTACAGTATTTGTCGGTGTCTGACGACGTGGAAGTGTGTTACTGTGCGCGATTTTTCAAGGTATTCATGTGCGGGTTTTTTTAAATTATCACTATTTACTATTATTATAATGACACTTAGTTACGCATGCGGCATATATATGTTGAACATATTTTGTGTGTTTGCGGTAGGACCAGTGCAGCGCTTAGTAGAAAATTATTTCAAAAGTCTGCCTCATGTTGGGATCAACGACCTCATCTTCAAAAAGGCTGTTCTTAACCAGAGAAACTCAATCCAGGACTACAAAACAAGTGTAATATATAGTTTTATGCGTAGAGTACCAAATTGATTAGAGCGTCAGGTCAACACCAAGTTCAAAGAGAAATTGATAAAACCCGAGGAACTAAGAAATGATGACGTTTTCCGGAATGTATGCAAGTAGGCATTCAATATTCCTCTCATTTCGCATACTTATACCCCCTAAGCATCGTATTACAATATGATACTCATATTTTACGCACACAAGAAAAATTGGGACACTACGTGAGTCCAAGTAGACATTTTGCCTTACCTGTGTTATATGAAAAGCCAATAGCAGTAAACCCAGAGCGTGCTGTACGGCGACTGGCGGCTCCAGAGCCAACGTGGCAGCGGAGAGGGATAGCGGACTCTCTACTGGCGAGTCTTCGGATGTAGGCTCGTCAGGGTATAAACCTGAAAAAAGGGAGGTTTATTAAAGCGCTATTTGACAATTTCTCCATAGATATATAAAAAATGTAAGTACTATTTTATTTTTTATTCTATTTTAAATACATACATAGATAAATAAAACACACAGATGCACACACCAAATGCCACAGCTCATCACTAAAGCATTATATCCGTGGCGGGAATCGAACGACGAAAATCGTCCTAGAGGCAGGTGTCTTGATCACTATTCCAAGCCGCCAGTCAAATATAAAATTTGGCATGGCAGTCGGTTAGCAAAACAAAATAAAACATTCCAAAAACGAACTAACCCAAACTATTAGCTCCCAACGGATCCTTGAGCACCGGGAACGGCAGCGGGCTGACGTCCTGTTCCACTGGTTCGACGGGCGCCACAGAGAGGTCGGCCCACGCCACGGAGTGCGAGGAGCCGCAGGCGGCGCGGTGCACGCCCAGCACGCCCGGCACCAGCGACGGCCGCCGGTTCACGCACGTGCTGCCGTTGCCCTGCTGCCCGTGGTCGTTGTCGCCCCACGCCCACACCTGCGTTGTGTAACACACCCGCATGTTAGGATCCTGACACGCGTCATTCACATAGGTATATCATTGCTTTAATATAGGCACGTTATTCTGTACTAGCTGTACCCCATGGCGGCTGTGTTACACGCTGTTTAACCAGCTCTCGTACGTAACAAATTGTAACTGCGTCGAAAAGTATTATTCCTACTTTGAGTACGGCTTATCGGCCTTTGCATGTTCGTATTCAACGAATATAAAAAAGAAACATCCGTTTATAGTAGTTTTAGAGTAAGAGAAAAACATCTTCACAAACAAACTTTACTGCATTTCTTGCATAGGTAGAATGGGGAATTTTCTTTGACAGATTTTCGGGCGGAGAACTGTCATTACTGTCAGAAAAACGTCAAAGAAAATTTCCTATTAGACTAGGCTACTAACAGACCTTCGTATCGTCAGTGACAGCCAAGCAGTGCAACGCGCCGACGGCCACGTGCAAGACGCGGCGACCGCGCAGCGCCTCCACCAGCGTGGGGCGGCGCACGTGCGAGTCGCAGCCGTGGCCCAGCCGGAAGTAGTCGCCTTTGCCCCACGTCCATACCTGGCGAGGATTGACCAACAGTTTAGTAATATTCCTTGTGAGGTCGGCGCTGATTAATTTATTACTGCCAGAGAGCATGGCAGATCCAGTTGGTCAGATAATTGACTTGCAATCGGGATGTCGCTCTCTGAACTCTTCGAAAAATCACAAAAAATGTTCACTCTCGCGTGAATAAAGTTACCGCATGGTTATTAAACCGCTTTTTCAGAGATCTGACAAACTGAGTATCTGTATACTCTGCTATAAATTCTCATACGTCATACAACTAATGAACAATTTAACTCTTCATTCATAAGGGGGTTTTTCAACGGCCCATTACTATATACTTGCCTCTCCATCTCGAGTTAGCGCCAAACTGAACTGGGCTCCACATTCAACTTGCACAACGCCGAGCGTGTTCAACCTTTCCACGTTCTGCGGTATGGCGCAACCGTCGGATCCGCCACGACCTGATAGTCATTCGAATCATTATAAACGGTGTTACATTTGGAACGATTAATATGGTAAAATCGGAAACATGCCATGCGAAGATGCTGACTATGTAGTTTCTATCTTTTCAGTAATATCGATGACATGGCTCCAGAAAGATATTGGTACGTCTCACAGATCTTCATATCACCTTGTATATAGTAAGTGATCGACATTGACAAGGAAAACGTAAATTATAAAATTTAATCACAGTGACACATTGTAAAATGCTATAACGTAGATAAAACTTATAAAGTTAAATAAGTGATGTACGTGTATTTGTAAAAGTTTATAAAAAACGCATAAAGATTATTATAATCTCAAACAAAAGTCTCACCCAATTTTCCGAAATCACCGTCACCCCACGAGAAAACTTTACCACAAGCCGTCAAAGCTAAAGTCTGCGCATCGCGCGAGCCGCAAGCCACTTGTATTACGCGATAACTGGAGAGTGCTTCAACCTAGAAGAGACATAAGCAATTATCTAACAATATGCTTAATATTGTGCTTAAAATAATGGCTTCATTATGTTCATTCAAGAAATCCGGAGCATAACACATCCGGCTGATTTAATCCGACCTGTCAATATTTTAATGGACTGTGTGAGTGGGTGTATGTCACACTCGAAAAAATATGGGATAACAATATTTTATCCAGTGTTCATGAAAAATCTGGTCAGGAAAAATCTGTGTTACAATCCGGCAGTCCCCACCTCCTAGATATACGGTAAGAAAGAAATCGTTTGCATCACACCATGTACTTAACAGGGTAACAATGTGTACTTTTGTCCCTATGAGGTGACTGTGACTTAATGGGACAGAAGTAGGTAATGACACCACTGCTCAGTACATTCTAAAAGTTAATAATGTGTACTATGAATGACACTTTTTA
>SJJU01007624.1:0-11879 GCA_012932125.1 Conopomorpha cramerella
TGCGCCACCCTGTATAGACATAAATCATATACCTACTTTATTCACCTAATCATTCACAAAGTATAAAACAGTCAACAAGTCGCCTCGCCGCTCTCCGTCCCTATGTATGCTTTAGGTCTTTATACATAATACCAGGAAAACAATGTTAATAATGTAAAAAAGATAGAAAAGCAAAACAACGTGTGCCGGCTTAGCTCGTAAGAAATAATGATGATTGTTAAACATTTCCGCGTCAAATTTTACTGGTTGAAGTCGGTTCTTTTTTCTTTAAGTTGTTTAAAAAGCGACAAATGCGCCTCAAGCATTACATACGCACTGATCCATATAGAATACAGGCCTAATTATTATGGACGATCTTGTTTTTGTGCGATTAAATCTCAACAAATAAAAAGCTGTATTATTTTCATACACTTTATTTCAATGTGACGACATTATTTGGTTCGGAAAGATATAGTTTATACTTATACACGTATGTACTTAATATAATACTGATTTGCCTACATTATCACATTTCCATTCGTCAAACCTTTACATTAATTTGGAATGCATCCGTGGAATTGCTTGAAATTGGAAGAAACAAACATTTGTAGAAAAACAAAACACAATATAAAGTTTACTTTTTTAGTATACTTTTAACAGCCAATTTCGTTTTTACGATTTTGAATTTTGTTCCGAACAACATAGACTTCAAAATCATTAGTCTTATGTGTCACATACGTATTACGTATTACAATGGCGGTTAAAAGGATAAAATATACTGTACATTTAATGACAATTAAGTTATCGGAGATAAATCTGTCCTCTTTCCACGTTTAAACCGCTGATACAATTTATATGACCTGCTTTTTTTTCGAGAAAACATTCTAAAAGACGCCATAAACAGGCGAATGGGAAACACTTCACGTGAGTACCTACAGGTACCCTTTTTCTAGAAAAAAAAATACTAATTTATAGCGTTTTAACAAACGCCTAGAAATGTCAAAAAAGCTCCTCCATCGACCGTGACCAAACACGATTACTAACTATGGAATCATAAGAAAATGGCAAGGGCAGTGAAAGTTTTGTGATATTTTTATTAAGTAGTTATTTAAAAAAATCCCAAAGGGATCGAGATTCTCGCGGCTGAAACCGCGGGACGTCTACTAGTCTAAAATATTCTTCATTTACAGCGGTTACATAGGCCCCCTTTTTAATTCGATTACGATTTCCTATCTATCCAAAATACACTACATAATGTCATATCTGGAATAAATAAATGTCTCCTTAATTTTTCGTTAACAGGATTCTGATTTTTTTTTTAATATTTGTTTGCAACTTTACATTTTACATGTTAATAATAAATAATTAAATTATTATTCGTTTAATGGTAACGGTATAATTAAATCAGTGACCAGCATTAAGCCTCTCCTTACATAAATAAAACAGGTAAATAACTAAGTGCACATACCTAAATATATATATATAAATAAGACTCATTGTTTAGTACTTTCGCATTCATTCCTACTATAAACCTGACATGTACTTACGTATCTTATTATTAAACATCGATTTTAGGGTTAGTTAGATTACTCCTGCAGCCCTATAAGCGCGTCAAGAAAGATAAGACATAGAACAAATACGCGCTGTGATTGGCTGCTATGTCACACATCGTGCGACTCAGCTTGTTTCAACCCATCGCAGTGCCTGATATGTTCTGTCATGTCTTTCTTGGAGCGCTTTGTTAGGGGGACTGGAGTGCAATTCACAGGAACAAGTCACATGCTAATATCTGGTCTCACTATTACCACTAAAAAAAACGAAAGTAACAAATTAAATCAAATGCTTCTTGTGAATAATGCTGGAATAAAAATTGATTTTATTCCAGCGACAAAAATTACACTGGTGGTAACACTGATATAACATTTCTCACAACCTAAAGTTCGCTAATTTAATGTGGAATTTTCAGGGCCCCTGTTTCTCTTAGGTATGACAGATGGCGCTAGCTGTAGTAGGGGGATAAAAGTCAAGGAAATCGAACGACTTCAAGCAATCCGTATTGAAGGCGACAGTATTTTTTTTATTTTATGTCTACATGTTACAAAAGTGTGTATGTCTGCATGTTAAATAACTCACCCAAATAAAAAAAAACACACTAAAAAATATAACTGACAGCAATCCCCCTGGACACCAACCAGCGATATCTAGATAAGAATATTTTGGAGTTTGAAAATTCCCCATTACTTTTGACATAGATGTTTAACATTATAACGATTGACGCCTAGATATAAGCGATATCTACTCAGACCAAAAGCAACTAGACTTGCAATCCTAAACTAACGTTTAGAATAAAACGAAACAGCGATATGAGAAACATGCAGCATGCTAGCACGCGCGTCAAGAATGACACGACATGGCGACGAATACGCTCTGTGATTGGCTAGTTATGTTACACCTCGTGCGACTCAGCTAGCTTGTTTCAACAAATCACAGCGCGTTATATGTCTTGTCACTTCTTTCTTGGAGCGCTGTGCTAGGGGGGCAGGAGTGACAGAGGAAGAGACAATATCTTGTCCTTTACTGCGTAGCAGGGTATTTATGAATACAACATGTAAAATTTCAAATTAGTAGGAAAAGTGACAGTTCGCATTCAAAAGTACATCACGTTCCATTCATTTTGATGTAAAATAGACAGACTGAAGGTGGTACGCGGCTTGCAAGTCTACTTGTGTTCGGATTGAGGATATCTATATTTAGTATATAGACTGATTTGAAGAAATACATGCCATCTCAGTATTACTATTGCAATGAGTTATGGTCATAGTGAGACCCAGCCTAATATCGAATTTCAGAGTCATTGATACTCATTAATAAAGTGAAATAGCTTCACTTTGCATCAGCGCCATCTGGTGACCGGATTATAGATGTTAATAGTAGTGATATCTCTTTATCTGGAGCATAAACTGTGTTCCAAAGTAAAATAATATGTATACCTCGTTTCCGATTCTAATTAATTGTAAAATTTGTTATAAAACGTATTTTTTTATCACTATGAACAAGCGTTTGATCACCATCATGTGGTCTACGATGGAGCACACTTGTTCAGAAGGTACCTATTCACCCGCGACTTGAAGACCTTCCGACTGTACTGCGCAGGAAACACAGACTCCGGCTAGTCGTTCCACATCCTGTCGGTTCGCACTATGAAAGTGGACGCAAGTGACGTATCATCTTAGAATAAAATATCCATCGTGGATACCACTTTAAGTTATATGATAGCAGCATGTAACAAGCAAATTGCACTCCAGAAGATATTTGCCACAACTTGACAGTGTTGCCAGTTGTATATTGGAACAACGAGAAGTACGCACATAAAACAAACGTAACGTAAAATAAATACTGTACATAACATTAGAACTCTTAACCGCTAGACAATAATAGACAAAAATATATAGGTAGGTACGCCTAATGCATGCTTACAACACTTTTTTTTTGTTCAAAATACAACTATCTTTGCCAAAAATATCTATTTTGAGCCGCATTTCACAAACCATAACAATATTCAAAACATGACTCCAGACTTTGTGCGAGATGTCGAAAAATATTTTCGGCAATTTCTTTTTGGCACCAATTAACTTAAAGAGAGCATAATACACAGTTCAATAGTCAATAGTTTAGACTGACAAATAAAACAATAACAACGAATTAAACATTTTTAAAGAAAAACTCGAGTAATTGTTACATTCTTCTAATTCCAATAAAAGTCATGCAGTATTTTTTTTTTCGGACAGTCATCAAAAATATTCGATTTACATGAATTCTATGACTACGCTACTTATTTCAAATTATCTTGATCTCTTCGTGGCACAATCTCATTTTTGTTTTTCACACCATACATAATATGCCAGTATTCATAAATGACACTCGATAGTGAATCAAGATACTTGATTTTGACAACACCCCAAATACAATGACTGTCAAAAACTATTTCTTCTGATTCGACAGAAAATTGAATGTCATTTAATTATACCGGCCTTAGAACCGCTTTCACCATTTGCTTCCTGAACGGTACGCCAACCATACAAGTGCCTGTTTAACTGATAAGTAAAAAACACAAGTTCAATTTTGTAGGCAATTGGTGATCTACTCGTAATGGCGTCAGAGGCAAGTGCGCGAACCCTGATTGGTAAATAGGCCTGAAAATGCAATGACGTCACTATTGAGTAGTGTCTAAACGGCCTAACTTCCATAGATTATAAGGTATGCAGTCAGCCTAAGCTAGACGAAAAAATGTAAATAAAAAATTGTTCCAAACAAACTGTCATACGTGAGAGCACAAAATAAATTATTGTATTTATAAAAAGCAGTATTTCCATCAGGTTATGGGCCCACCACGCTTCCAGTTTATCTACCAATCACGTTTTCGACAAAAGGAAAATTAGTTCGCCCATTTCATACACCATTGATGTTAGTTCAGAAAGCAAATTATAGTAAAAACGGCAATCAAGCCTCAGACTCATAATTTCACATGAAAATATCCTAATAGATATTATTATTAACAACAACTATTTATTATTAATACCGAAGTAATGTAGACATAGATTGGATTTACATACATGCTTCACTTAATTTAAATCTACCTACGTTAAGTTCATTGACTTTGGTTAGTAAAATAAAAACTATTCAAAAAAATGGTTCACATTTCATGTGCAAATAAAAAGTAACAAAAATATAATCTGAATAACAGGAAAAAAATTGTGATGTTCACTTTAAGAATGTATAAATAAATCTTCAAAAAACTTTTTCACAATTCCAAAAAAAAACTTTGTAACTTAAGAAACCGAGTAAACGTGTGTAAAAACATATATAATAAATTGTAAATGTCATGTTATATCCACCAGTTCATTGTTAACGAGAGCCCCAAAATGTGCCCAATAATAATTGCTCTTAATTTTATCTTTAACCGAAACAAAATCGATGCCTATACTAAATTTCTACAACAATTCTCTTGCGATCGAACTCCTATTGCAATAGCAGACGTTTCCCCGTAACTGAACATTTTCAAGCGTCGACATCTCTATTAAAATTACACTTTATGACCTGCGAAGTTGCTTTTATCCAGCAAGTGTAACAACTTAATTTCTTATAAAATATTGAAATTGTCATGACTATGTGATGTACATGACTATCATTTGATATAAATAATATAGTAATTATAATTTAAAAATTTTACAGTCACAGTATGTGACGTTAAATCGACTCAATTCTAAATTTCCAACGAACAACTATAGAATTATAGGGATGGCCTTAACAATGAACTGTATCCTCCTCAACAAGAAACTATAATTATAATCACAAAATAAAAGTGTTAAAGAATGTATCTCTATGTACGCCCGGTTCGGGCTCGCAGCCATTAAGCCTCGGATCACGAGAAACAGTTTTAATCGTTGATCGATTGATGAACACCCGGTTTCTTGAAACTAATCAATGTGGTAGGAAATTGAGTAACTAATGGCGCTAATGTCTAATGTTTCAAAACAACGAGATTGGTTGACTACTGACGAACTTGTCAAGTCACGTTATTAACCAATCACATAGTTTCTGAACACTCGACTAGAGCGCCATTAGTTCCTCAACTTCCTACCACATCCTCAGCTTCCAGCCTCATTTAATAACACAAAGAAAACACTTAAACATAGTGTTTCAGTAAATAAACGCCACATGACTAAACACATCGACGATCCACTTTTCAGATAGTCTCCAAGAAACCGGGCATAAACGTGCAAAGTTGGAACGTGGCGTATTTGCTCCATCTACTCACTAGAGGCGCTGCTTTACACTTCAATAAATCAATCCGATTTTCGATTGAGCAAACATTTGTTAATTAACGGGGTACATTTGCTTACCGTCAACCCCACCGATCATTATTGGCGTAGCTACTCCTCCTCGGACTCTGTGTCGGAGTCCGGGATCGTGTGGAACCAGTTGTCCCAGTTCGACGGTGCGTCCATCATCAATTGGCTGAAATGAATTAACGATATATCTTACTGGTGTGCAAAACCCCATGAAATAGGGAATTTCAGCGACCGAGTTTCTATTACTTATGACAGATGGCGCTAGCTGTATTATGGGAGATAAATGTAAATGAAATGACTAACTTCAAACAGTCAGTATTGAAGGTGACAGTTTTTTTTTTAATGTTTGGTTTACATGTGTCTGGAAGTTTATATAACTTATCCAAATAATGTACGTTTTTTAACGTACTAAAATATAACTGACAGCTGGACCGTGACAAATGGAGATCTGTAGTCTCTGCCTACCCCTCTGGGAGACAGGCGTGAAGTGTATGTATGTATGTAAGTCACCCTGGACGCCTACTAGCGACATCTAGATAGGTAATTGTCAAGGTAGTATAGTCGGCGTGACCTAAGAAGCAAATTCAGACACATTGAGAATGCCCATGAACATTTTTTAGAACGGAAGTAACCGGCAATCAAAAAGAAGGCGGTTACAATGTATCCCAGCGTAAAACATTCCATTTGGTCTTTGTTCTATTGCATCAATAAATTATTAGTGCTGTAATTTTTTTGTTCATGAATCAAAGTTGCATTTTTTCGTTTCTGACATAGAGTTCCTTGGGGATAGTTATTTGTTATCACGGGCTGAATGACTAAAAATCTCGAGTTTCACAAATATTTTTCACTGTACATTATTTTTTTTTATCGCTATGAACAAGCGTTTGACCACCATAGTGCCTGATGTTAAGCAGCGATGTGGTCTACGATGGAGCACACTTTTTCATTATTCTATTCTATATACCCGCGACTTGAAGACCTTCAGACTGTATGACGTTTTACCGTTCTCCTGGGTTGTCCTATTGTAAAAACACGATGGGGGTATTAGGTTATGTATCCGTAGCACACTCTCCGAAATGCATCCGATAGAAGACAGATAAGCTCGCAACCTTGCGGCGATGCTCTAGGCTTTGTAGCCGAGCAAACGGCTTATCGTCACCTATAAGTCTTCTAACACGCCTCTCTATGTTTCTATGTATTGTTGTGTGTTTAACAGCACCCTTTAACAGGCAGGTTGGTTTTTAAATTGATTGATTTTAGACAGTATTTCACCGGATTAAGGTTCAAAATGAAGTGGGATTTATATTCTCTCTGCCTGGTAAAGGGTTAAGTATAAGATGCGATAGGTACCTATTCCTAGCGACGGGTTGCGGCAAGGTGGCGGTGTGTGGCGGCGGCGGCGGCGGCGGCGGGGCCAGGCGCTGCAGGGTCTGCGTGCGCTCCGTGCCGGCCGCCCACGCGCCCTTCTCCACCACCCACCTGCGAATACGTCCTCAATTGTGTACAAAACTAAGGAAACAGTCGTCTATTTCCAGCAGTTCCTTTAACAGGTTTAGTCCCAGTAGGGTTGTTGGTCGTCTTGATCGTGGTGGGGACACAAGTTTGTCGGGTCGGACGTCTCGCGCACGCCGTCGCGGCCTATAATCGGGACGGCTTGCGCGCGACGATCGGCCCAAAGTTTCGCCCGTATGCCCTTCAAGCAGGCAGGGCATGGAATGGAGGAGTTCCTTTAACAGTGGCAAGACAAAGACTACTTACACCTAGGTAGTTGCAACGCTCAGATATTTTATTTTATATTTTATATGCATTGTTGATTTCGTTACTTTCACTTCACTGTCATCCGCAGTAAAACAGCTATGCACATCGTTTGCTTTACGATGCCAGAGCGAAGCAATTAATTTATTATAACGAAAATAACGCAATATAGACGAAAAAAAATGTTCATCTCCATACAATTTTTTGCCTCGGGAGATATAACATTTTGTATGAGGATTGAATTTTTTTTTCATTTCCCCACATTGTCGCCATAGTAAAAGATGTTCATATTGACGAGCCCAACAACGTTTCTAAGATCATTGCAAGGGGTAATTTTACACTCTGTAACTCTGTACATGTCTTAAGAACATTGCTCGGGGTCATTTTACACTCTGTACATGTCTGACTTAGAAAATATTGTACGAGTAAGTATTTGTCAGTAGTGTCTGAGAAATATACTCACATGGAGGGCTTAGCGGCGACGTTGCAGTTCTCGCACTCGCTGCGGTAGTCGTCCTCCGCGGCCGGCGCGTAGCTGCACCCGCACACCGGCTGCGGTGTCAACAACCATTAGTACTCCTATTTAATCTCACACCAAATACTGCTAGAGAAAATTTAATCCCAAAAGCGGGGGCAGAGCAAATTCACGGTTCACTTTCAAATCGGTTCACGTTCAAATCGTTCGTCAAATTATTGAACAAACTATACTCGCAGCCGTGTGCTGCCGTAGCCGTGTGGTGACGGCGAATAGAATACATGTGTCACTACCCCAGCCCAACTTTTCCCGTCATGGGGGTCGTAAGAGGCCACCGAGGGAGCTCTCCAGAGAACGGGCAGCAGCGCTCTCTGTGAGTTAAACCACAACACCACTGCGATCGCCAACCCGCCTGCCAAGCGTGGCGATTACTGGAATTTCACCCCAAATGACGGATCTCATTGGGGGAGGCCCTCGTCCAGCAGTGGACGTTATGTGGCTGATGATGATGATGAATACTCGCAGTGGTTGTATGGTCGGTATTTGTTCTTAGACAGCCCCGAAGGTTGGGTTTAACATAAAAAATGTACAAAAGACTTAAATTAAAAGATATATCGTCTAATACGTGTAGCACAAGAACTAACCTGATCAACAGTCAAAGGCAGCGACTGCGCCGTCATCCCATCGTTGCCATTCGCCGCAGCGCCATTCTGAGCAGCGGAGCATTTAGCATTCGCGTTCACACCAGCACTATTTCTCGGTACTGTGTTTCCGTTACTTTTCACAGCAACGTTAACATTGGCTGGGTTATTCTTAGCGACCGAAACAACGGGCACGTTGTTTTTAACTGTGAGCTGGCCAGTAGGTATTTGCACAACGTTGTTTTTGGCGCGAAGGAGCGTGGCGTTGTTTTTGTCGGTGTTTTCGTTGCATTTCTTCTGTTTGGCCTCCTTGCTGTAGGTTTGCTCTTCGCTGTACGCCCGTGGTCTTCCCCGCGTGGTGACGTCAGATATCGTGCTTGACGAGTCCACGCGTGTTAACTGTGAAATTCATATTATTGATAAAATACGACTACTATACAAACACGGAATTATTAAACACCAAATTGTATTCAGTATATAAAACTTAACTTTTAATACATAACATTTCAAAGTTTTATTATTACTTATTGGTGTTCAAAGAGCATTAAATAGTATTTTTTGCATCGAAACCATAGATTTTCATAAAATTAACATATTCGGACTTCAAGAACTCTAATTAACTACTAACAGTACTTAAAGTCTATTTTTTAATTCGAAAAACCAATTTGACAGTTCCTATTCACACAATTTTGTGCTCTGCTGCAATCAAGTTAAAGTATATTATACGCGATGACAATCTTTAAATGTTGGTATTCAATTTTCAGTTTAACTTACATAGGAATAAATCATCATATTGTACGCATAGGAACTGTCAAATTAGTCCGTCACATAAAAAAAATACTATAGGCGACGCGTGAGCATTGTTTAACTCTTAGACAAACGCAAGCGAGACCAACGATCCAAGAGATCTGTGCATGAGGATAGTTTCAGAATAAGGGATAGACCGGGATGGAGAAGTAAACTCATGAACGAATAGCGCCAGTTTTGTATGACCAAAAAAAAATAGTTAATCGTTTGCACTACAAGTGTATTTGTCACTTGTCTGATTGCGCACTGTCATTGGTTTAGCATCGGCATCGGCAGTCAAGCATACGTAGCGCCATCTGTTATACTGCCACCGATAGAAGAAAAGGTGCAAAGAATAATGACCCTTAAGTATTCCTAAAGCTCAATCAGTAATGAGGAATTCTCTACAAAAAAATCTATTTGTCAAAGATAGTGAGAAATTAAAGAGAGTTGTATCTCTCTGTCAAACTTTACTCAAGAATAAATCGTTTGTTTTCGGACTCTTTTTGTGAGGTTTTCTTTTTAATGTTCATTAAAAAAAATAGTGCCGTAATTTTACGCCGTTTTTGTTTTTATGGCAGTATAAGGCCGGATCCACATTATAAGGTCGGTAACGGTTCGTTCGCGGTCCGATCTCGGTCTGATAAAATATCATTAAATGAAAAACAATGTGTGTATTCATATTATCCCATTCCAGTCGCGATCAGTCTTGAAGAAATTTCGATCGGACCGCGAACGAACCGTGATCGACCTTATAGTGTGGATCCGGCCTAAGTGTCGCAGTTTTCTTCTCTAAAGAGTGGGGATATGGCCACCTCGTCAGTGGAGAGGTGTATGTTCCGGCGGTGGTCGTGCGGGCGGTGGAAGGAGCGGCGCGCCTCCCCCAGCGCGCCCAGCGCGCCCAGCGGCGCGTCCAGCAGCGCGGCGTCCGACGAGCTCGATATACGCGGGATGGTGCGGTGTCTGACAATATTATTGACATAATGTAAAGGGAAAAGCTGACTGACATAACAAAGCACTGCCCAAATTGGTGGTCAAACGCTTGTTCATAGTGATTAAAAAAAAATGGCTAAACGTAAAGATTTTAAATTTTGCAAGGGCTTAGCATTGGTATCCTAGGGGAGCGTTAATATAGAAATTCCCAAAATTCCCACGGGAATGGGAATTTACGAGAAAAAACTTCAGTTTGATTAATTTATACTGTTTAAATGACTGGCTTCAAATTTGCCATGTTTTTCTTAGGGAATGTAGAGGTTATTTACTACGGGAATTCCCTTGGGAGCGCGAATCAGCAGGGAAATTACAGTACATAATCATAAATAATTTATGTTTTCTACCATAAAGACGACTTAATTACAGGCTAACACAGAGAGCTGAACTCTCATGCTATGATTCCCGGAATTTCTTACGGTAACGCGATAAACTACGGATGTCACCGCCAGGGTCAAACAACTCTAGTACAAAATAATCAAATGAACTCACAAAGTACTATGCATATTGTTGCCACTTGAAAGCGCATAGTATCCGGGCACGTTGTGTGGGCGGCCGCCCGCCCCCGCCCCCGCAGCCCCGCCCGCCCTGTCCGGCTCGCGGAGCAGGCCCAGCAGCCCGCGCTGGGATATGGCCCCCAGGGAACCCGTTAGACGGATGGCTGATGGGTACGCTACTGTCACTGTAATGGGTGATATTAATTAGAATTAATAACTTTCGGTCTGTGCGCGTTTCATTAAAAAATGTTCTTACAACATTCACACCCGCGTCTGTCAATCCTCAAAATTGGCAAGCACCTTAGGATCACAAGGAAGCCTCGTCCACATTTAACATGAACGAAGCAATTGATTGATGTACACTGTATATTACAAAATGTGCAATTGACAATGTTACGATTGCAAAAAGCGACGAATTATTCCAAGTAACCTAATTTTGACATAAAGGAGCTTAATAATGGGGAATCTTCTTTGATGTTTTTCTGACAGATTTTCGGGCGGTGAACTGTCATTACTGTCAAACTTTGTTTGGAAAGTATGACAGTAATGACAGTTCTCTGCCCGATAATCTGTGAGAAAAACATCAAAGAAAATTCCCCAATTACAGTAATAACAAATAGGATGATGTTTTTTCCTTTCTTATGGAATAAGTTGTACTGAAAATCTACAAGCAAATCATATTTCTTTGGTGGAGGCTTTTGTGTAATTCATTAAACTATAGACTGTATTCTGGGTCCAAAACGTCACTTTAACTATTTGGATCCTGCAGATAACCGTCTCTAGCTGATCTCTTTCAGTCCTCAATAAATTTTCGTATTATTACGTCAGTTTCGTATTGCAAGTCGAGTTGCGTTTGGTCTGCCGGTATATCTATACTCGTGATATTATAAAACTGAAGAGTTTG
>SJJU01007627.1:0-20164 GCA_012932125.1 Conopomorpha cramerella
GCAACTGGCAAGTATTATAATTTAAAATAATTTGTAAAGAATAATTTTTGTAATGCCTATCTAATATCTATCTATCTACCTACTAGCTTTTTCATACATCACACCGAACAACCTCCGAAAAGCGCTTCGAGAAAGAACTGTCAGGACATACCAGGCAATACTATTGGTTGAAATAAGCCAGGTCACACGATGTGTGACATAGGAGTCAGCGCGTATATGTTGTAGGTATGTCATGTCGTGCTAGGAGCGACAGCAGAACTGGCCATAGTCAATTGGTGGATAGATATAGGTACACGGTGGATTGGCGCAGCTGAAAGTATGACTATGTAAGTACTTAAGAAGGTAGTTATCTACAGCTAATGACTGACTGTAGTCACATATTAGACTTTCGAAAAATTTATTCCTATGTTTAACTTGTAGTAGTCAATCAGTAGGTACATCGAAGTCTTTTTATATATAATATATATTTTAAAAGTTCGCTTGTTAAAACTTTGAAAGATAAAAATAACCCTGGCGGAGCCGTAACATACCTATCTATCTTTTTGTGATTAATTTCACAGAGTTTAACAGAAAAATATTGCTAACCAGCCAGTAAAAGAACCCCGGAAGTGTTGCACTGTTCCACATTGTACGTAGTAGGGAACAATCATGTCATGAGCCTATTCTATTTCTATCTATTTAACCGACTTCTTTCCAACTGACATCAGCTGGGGCTGATATATAGAATAACATTAAATTCAAAATTACGCGCCTTTTTCAATCACACACACAGTCTTTTACAACGCACGTTTTGGTTTGTTGTCTGTCACAGATTAGAAGTTGAGTTGTTATAGGTAGTCGCTAGTTGGTTACCGTTATTTAAAATTATTATAGATAAACACTTATTTAACGATACCATAGGTTAGTGCAGACGAACTACTAAAGTTTTTACTTCATTGAATACATTAAGAGACCAAAACTAATAAAACATCTTGTAAGCAGTTTCTAAACGCAAGTGACATAATGTTTTCTGTTCGGAATGAGCCAGGGTTGCTACTTTAAAATATTTTTGCACAAAAGTTGGCAAAATTACTCACAACATTTATATACTCAACGCACAATCGATACCATTTTACATTTATACAACAGTAATCTTCTGCATACTGAGGAGAGTAACAATGTTCATTATTTAGTTCCACTATTAACCCATTGTCATTAGCTAAATTTAATTAATACGTGAATGACCTTAAATACATATTGATCATGTTTTGTTTAAAATATGGGTAATTTCTATTTTAGCGGTGGTATCCCGGTATTTATTTTGATGTGTTGCATGCACGGTTGTTGTGCGAATGCGAATTTCCTTTTTGTGTGCAGTAATGTGGAAAGTTGTGTCTATCCTTTTATGTACATTTGAAAAATAACAAAACCTAGCCGTGTAAGTTTTGGGACGAGAGATTTCGTCAATCTAGACAGAATTTTCGTTAGATTATCTTCTGAATTATATGTCTGCCTGAAAGTTAAATTTTCATAACATTTTGACACATCAAATGTTTACGCTAATAGTTTCATCAGTTATTATTGGCATAGGCCAGTAACGCAGGCTACGGTAAGTTATTCGTTATTTTTGTAATGATTAGTGGGTATATGGCACGCATTGTCAGTGGTTCTGATTTGTGTCGCAATATGCCTTTGGAAGGGAAGTTGAATTGTCAGGAAATTGAAAAACTACCTTCAAACTATGGCTGCAATCTTCCCATTTACAAGTCAAGGAGATAATCTTCAAAGATAGACCTGTTGAACTAGATTAACATAGTAACTGTTTTCAATTCCTGACTGGTTTCATAGGTAAGTACAACATTCTGTTTATAGGTAAATAAATCAGCATTTGAGTTTCCATAGTAACATTTTAGATTCAAGGCCCAACCTAACATCTTCTAACAATAAGAGGTAGATAGTTTGATGCTGATCTGTACAATTACAATGAACTAAAACTACCAGTCACTGCTTGGATATATCCATATTACCATAGAAATCACTGTTCCTTCCTTTTGACACCACAAGAATGACACCATTCAGTCCCATTGCACAATCATATTTGATAAACAACAATATAAGTAAAATAAAGTTCCACAGTTCCTTATTGTAGTATTTGTTTTGTGTGTGAAAATATATTAACTTATCTGAGTGGTGTTAAATGGAAGGAACGGAAATTACTTGAGAAGACTCGGAAAACTCTTCCAATAAAGTAACTCAGTTGAGCTCAGTAGGGTTCCCACTTTCTCCAGTGGTTAAAAATAAATAAATAGCCGGTACATTTTCACACACGGTCAACTGACCCCAAACTAGGATACCCTGTACTAGGGGTGCCAGAGACTGATACACTTACATAAATACTTTTAAATACATACAAATACATAGATAAATAAAACACTCAGACGCACACAACAAATGCCTTAGCTCATCACTAAAGATCACATTATGTCCGTGGCGGGAATCGAACCTGCGACCGTCGTCCTAGAGGCAGATGTCCTGACCACTAATCCATGCCGGCCGTCAATTATGATGATAAATATCTATTGTGTCCAGTTCCTGTAGTTCTAACAGATTTAATGTGAAAGTTGGTGTGCTTTTCATGAAATAACTATTGAACATATTGTGAAGAAATATTTAAATAGAAGTAACTTATAGGCTTGTGTGGGTATAAAGTTGGTCAGGTCCAGATTTAGTGCTAATCTGGGATTACAAAAAATTATGTTTGTCATCATTTCCCCGCCCGCCCATTAACAGTTATTCTACCTTTGACAGACGTCATTATGTGTGCCTGCGGTGGCTTCCTTCTATAACAGCCAGAGATAAAATAACTGAACATTCTGTAACATGGAAGTAACATGTACTATATAGTCTATAGGTATACAATTTGAATGTGCACTGCTACTGAAAAAAGGTATCTTATATATGCAAAAGCATAACAAGTGCATAGGCATTATTAAATTTTATGTTACAAATTATAAAAATGCACTAAACATTACAATAAAAGACTTTCACGGATACTTTCTCATTATTTACTAGGTATTTTATAAATTCGAAAATTCGATTAAAATTATTTTACTTGCAACTGGAAAAATTATGGCACTGGTACAATTAGTGCTAAAGTTTTTGTAGACTTTTTACATAAGAATACATGTTTCACCAACCCAGCCCAACTATTCATCTTGTGGGGGTTGTAATAGGCGTTAGTGGCAACCCTAAAACGACGGGCAGCAGTGCTCTCTGTGGGTTAAGCCACAACACCACTGCAATTGGCAATTGCCAACCCCAGCCAAATGTGGTGATTATTGGATTTTAACTTTTTTTTATTAACAAGGGGATAGGTAGTTATAGTAGAGCCCCCTCTCCAGTTCATGCTGGTCTGGGTAAGTCTTTACTAGAGCACACCTTACAAGAGGTAATCAAATGCTATATTTGTTAATATTACTTCTTATAAATACTATTATAAATCCATATTATAATCAGGAACGGTTTGTTTGTTTCCATCCTTGGAAATGTACAATATCTTAGTGTCACATAGGCTATATTATATAAAAAATTGTATCTCTACCTTACCCAAGGTTATTAAAATTGAATGTAAGCTGATGAATTTATGGGGGTGTCTACTAGTAATGAGTGAAGTCTGTAAATTTTTACCAACACCTACCAAAACCAAGTCATTACTTCAAACACATTTATTTGTTGTTTGTTCTACCATAATTGACAATATTGTGTCTGTATGCAAGAAATGAGTCAAATGTGTTGTATGTCCATTTTCTTAATGTACTTTTGATAACCTCATTACACATAATAAAGGAGGACTTGTACCCTTTATTCAATGTCACTGTATCCTCAATACCAACATTGAATTGCAAATTAATTAATCACTGATTCAAGAGTGTTTGCCCTTAACAGAAAAGTCATGACTTTTAAACCATTTTGGGTTATAACTACCCACAATTCACTAATCAATAGGAAGGTGGTGAGCCGGTATGTGACATAACATCATAAACGAAAATCCTTACATGGAGTTAACCACCTTTGGGTATAAATATTTTATCATCTTCCTTCGCAATATTCCGGGCACTTGTTACAATAAAACCTCATTAAGGATATCAATTGCATTGTACCTTTACTAAAGCGAAAACTATTTTGCGTTGTTATCTACTCACATAATTATATTTTACATTGGACTTTTTCGACGCACATTCGACGTCATAACAGGATACGCCTTCCGATTGTACCAACATATAATTTGAAAAAGTTCTACCATGTACTATTTATTACAGAATGAGTGTGCATTGTTGGTCATGGGTAGGTACTTACACTGAAAGTTATTAGAACTGGCCACTTGTAAACAAAACATTAAAAAACATGGATAATGGAACTCTTTTCATTCATTTCAATTTTTTTTACGTTTTGTCGGCTAATTGATAATTGTCTGTCTCCCGTCAGCATAAATTTAACGAGAGAAAATTTTCGTGCGATGTTATTTGATGTCATCATTTGACCGAGGCCCAAAAACTATTGTGTTGATTGGAGCCGTGCAATTATTGAAAGATTTAACGTAGGTGACTCAACGGCTGGAATTATTGCTATGATCCCGAAACCAAAAGACAGTCTGCTCAGTGGGTATTTCCTTCCGAGGGGTTACCAACTAAAGTGAAAAGAGGTCTGGGAAAAAAGATGGTGACCTCGTTATTCCCAAAGACAGACCATATTGCGACAGTTACGTGAGAGGATAGAAGAACAGTTTCTGCACACTGCACAGTGGTAAACTACCAATCGAAGAGACCCCTAAGGACGAGTGGGCAGAGTTTTCTCAGTGGTTCCATCGGATGCAGCGATTTATTAACGGGCATGGACACTATTTAGAAAATATATAAGTACTAAAAGTAATTACTTGTTTCAGTTTTTTATTTTCTCAGAACTTTCAGTATAAACCTAATATATTCAATTTGTTTTGTTAATCGGATATTGGAGTGATTGTAGCTTTGTAACCCCTTGGTTAAATTGACCTATTCGTTTAATAGTTTAAACTGGATATTACGGCGTGAAATTAAACAAAGAAGTAATGTCAGTTCGCGTTTCTTTCAAAAATGAATTTACCTATTTCGCGGTTAACAAATTGGCGCAACTGGTGCCTGAAGATTAGAATCCTTAACGAGCTAGTGATTGGTTATCGCGAAGTTGTTTACAGAGTAAATAACTACCACTGTGCTCTGTGCCCACTCGGGTGAAAGTTCAAATTAGTTTGCAGATATCAGTTGTAATTCATAGTGAATATACGTATGTACATATGTACATATCTCTATTTATGTAGTTAAAAAAATATAGGTATGTGGATCAGTTCTTGTTAAAAACATTGATGGTGTGTTAGTGTATAATGTCGACATACATTTTGTGTAATCCTGTATTTGTAATATAAGTAATGCATACAATATATTTTTCTATATTTAGACTAGACGAAACTTCTTGTAAGAATAACTTTACTCATGTCCGAAATATTTGAAAATTAAAATATTGGATAATGCAGCAGCATCCGGACGTAGGAATATAATGACAAGTGCCAGATACAGATAGGTCATAATAATATTTACTTAGTACTTTTTTATGAAATAGGTCCCAGGTCAGGCAGGTCGTTTTGATTAGAATCTGACTTATAGTAACGCAGCAGTTGCTAACGCTAAGCTAAAGAAACCACGGGCCGATAAACGTGCTTTCATTGCCCCAGCATTATGCCTGGCCCGTTTCCAAAGCTTTCTAGTACAAGTAGGTAAACAAGAAAAGGAAATACTTCTGGCCTGGGCACAGCGCGGTAATATTTGCGGTGGCGTGCATGGTTTCAGATCCGTTGTTGTGTTGGAACTTGTAGGGCAATCGAGGGGGCCATCAGATCGCGCATGTTAACCTACGTTACTATGTTCCGCGCACGCGACCTGAAGGCGATGTTTTGGCCTAAGTACGTAACTCAGTCTTTAATACTTTTATCGAACATTACACCCCACGTAATTCAGGTAATACCCCGAACTCACTATTACAGATTATATTTAGAGCTATAGGGTAGGTACTAAACAAAACGTCATGCGAAATGCAATTATCTATGAATCATGCATTAATTATTATTTAAGTAATTGACAGTATTATCATCTGAATGAGACCAATATTCGCAAGGAAATGTCCGAATTGGTATCAAATATTCATCCGTTCTTGTTGAATTCAGTCACTGAGTTGAGTACACTGACATTAAATTGTAATTGAATAAAGTCTATGTTTTGTTTTGTATTTAATAGTAATTCCTAGTGAAGTTATGTCAAAAATATGGTAATGCAAAGAGTGTCACGAAAGCGAAGACCCCATAAGTAAGACGATTTTAAGACGATGGCATTGAACAAAAAACTGATATTAATAGCTATTTACGTACATATATACTTATCTTAAAAATATTGTTGAATATCATTATAGTAATAAACACATACATCTTTTTAAGTATTCATAGCAGTGACAAAATATTACCTAACATAAAACCTATCTGATAACAAGTTGGCTCTGACCCTGCCTCGGAAGTACGAACTGAATGATACGATATAATTAATTTTAATTGATTAAATATATCTACATATTAAAATATATAAAATACGTAATTTTCAACCTAAAGTTTTACAAAAGAGATTTTTTCAGTTATTACGGCATGCATTAGGCTACCAGGATTATCTATTATACTTACTCCGAACTCTCTGAATACAAAATGCGAATTTAATCCAGCTACCCTACCAATTAACTAAATTTATGAATGTTGATAGAAGTTGTGGGTATTAGATTCGTGTGGTATAGTCGTTATATGTGCCTCCAGTGTGTACCTACGTTTCTTTTACGAGTGAAGATTTGTAAAATGTTTACGTGGACAGACCGCCGCCGCAGCCGCAGCTGAAGATGGCTGGCGGTACGTGCGCGTGGTCGCGTCGAGGCACGGCCCACGCGCGCTCCCTCCGCAACCTGGTGCGGGACACGCAGCGAGCGCTCGACGACGCCGGGGACCTCCTCAACATCGGTCAGTTCATTCAATAATAATAATATCCTCGGAACATTTCACACACCTGACCCCAACTGCTGGAGTTAAATCTTAAATGTTATATATTCGGAAACTGTACATTGATTTCATTGGATATATTATGTATATTTTGTAGACATTAATGAGACCAAGGTAATTAATATCCCAAACCGGCGAGCGTGTACGAAGGGTTGTATGGATATAGAAGACGCGAAAGAGATTTGCCAGGATCATAGGAAGTGGAGGTTCATGATCTCTGCCTACTACGATTAATATGGATAATGTTAAGATAGCGCTATCTATTACGATTTAACTGAACTAAATTTTGACAGCTGTCAGTCAACTTCCTATTATCACATTTTGTAATTGAATTGCGTTATCAGCAATTACAACTTAATCGCTATTACAGAAAGCACTCTAGTATGTACAAATACTGAAAACTAACTCACCCACCCTGTGCTTAAAGAACTTTGTTCGTCTTCCCAGACCCAGAAATTCCCTGCATAGTGAACGAGGTGTCGCTGCTGGCTAGCCGACCGACGACCTTGGTGCTGCTCGGCCGGACCACGGAGGCGAGGGTGAGGCTGCTCCACGCCATCCTGGGCCGGAGACTGCTGCCACCCAAATACCAAGGAGGTCGTTGGGTGAGTGCATTGGTCACTGCCATAAATCTAAGAAACGGCACAATACCCGTAGTCTTCTTTGTGCGAAGAAAAATTATTCTTAAGTGACTAGTGACACATAGTATAGTAGTTGTATTCGCCTTGAAGCCATCAGTAGTAAATTGTCATATATTCCCGTCAAAAAATTTCATGTTACTTATTTTCTTTGTATGACAGATTGTATCTTTGTGTGTGACATTATTCTATGAATGTGTAGTTCCAATCCACTGGGCGTGTAATTCGTAATGTGTAAAGGTTATTGTGTTGTAGACCAGTAATGTTCTAGCTTCGAGCTGCGGCGTACTGTGTGTGTGCAAAAATGTTTGATTTTCAGAACCTATGCACACCGTGTGAGCATAAAGACGTTGAGCACATTACCTAGGTAGAATGTGGGTACTAGTAACCCTTTCGAGGACATACGTAGCCCGTGGACTTGATTATAATAAGTCTTAAGTCCAATGTCCACGAAAGTGTTGGTATAATGCGCCCCAATACTAGTAGTATTAGATACTTTTATATATTTTTTATTAAAAAAGACGAATTGCTGTTCGTTAGTCTCGCTAAAACTCGAAAACAGCTGAACCGATTTGGCTACTGTTGGTCGTGAATTACACGTGGAAGTCCAGGGATGGTTTCAAAGGTGTATTTTTCTAATACACTGGGTACAAAGGCGACTTCCTATGGCAAAACAAATGTTTGAAGAGACGCCTAGTTCTTAATATTTTTTTAATAGTTTTAATCGAAATATGACTAACCTTAGGTTAAGAGATTACCAGCTCAGTGAAACTGTACTCATGCCAACAGTATCATGTATCACTATGTTGCATCGGTCGGTAGCTTGTTTATCAGTTCGTTGTAAATATCTCGCAACAACCATAATTTACCTAGTTCGATAAAGATTTATCTGGTCATTTGATGCAGGAATATTCCAACGTTTCTGCTATTATATCATTAGTTTATAATTACTTCGTCTAGTGACTAATTGATTTGCAAATATGGTGAAATCACTGAGATGACTTTGCAGCTAATCGCGGACACAAACTGTCTAGATGATACTAACCCGGATATTAAAAAATAAAAACTTTACAGTCGGCTAAGAAAATGGTCTATCAATTTTCATGACACTTCTTGTGTCACTCAAATATCAACAAGGTAGAGAGGTAATATTATGACATGTAAAAAAATTAAAGCTAATCTGGGCTGACTGTACCTTACATCATTTAACCATTGTGGAACCTAAATAAAGATATGCAACTGTATTCCGCGCATACGGGTAAGCTTTTGCATAGATAATATAAATAATTATATTCTTTGCAAAACATCAAGTGCTCGTAGTGCTTACGCAGATTGATAACAATGTTCGTAAATAGCATTGGGGCATAGTTTGTGTAGGGCCTTGACATCGCCGCATTGAAGCCGGTCAGTAACCTACTACAGCAATATATTTGTTATAATCATATTGTACACGTTTCTTCTAATAAAATACGTTCTGTATATTTTTGGTCGTACGTAACAATGATGATTTTACCTACTGGCATGATGGTCGAATCTCCATCGTCTAGAAAAGCTCTTATATCAACATTTAACACTGTAATGACGATTTCAGAATTTATAGTTAGCGTCATTAAAAAAGCGAATTCTAACATAATATGTCAATGGACATGAATGCCCATGAACATTTTTTAGAACGGAAGTAACTGACAGTGGCGTGCAATTGGAGAGGCCTATGTCCAGCAGTGGACAAGTATGGGCTGATGATGATGATGGTGATGAAGTAACTGACAACATTTATTGTGCTGACAATGTATTACAGTGTTGAACATTTGGTCTTTGTTCTTTCTCGTCCATTATTAGTGCTGTATTGTTTTTGTTCATGAATCGAATTTTCAATTATTTTTATTTAGTAAACATACAAACTACTGTTTGTTTCTATTATGCAGTTACACGTAAAAAATATAATAAACTCTGTAGCAGTCGCTATACATGACTAACAAAAACTTTTCGTCGTGTCGAAACAATGTATGCATTGACTGTGGCTCATAAAACATTTAGACTCTCTTTAACATCACACTCATTAATCGATACTATATTAAATCGATACTTGCCAATTTTGTACTTCACTACCAGTCTAGGCTAGACATGTCAATCGACCTGTCAGAATTCGCGTCTTAGATGTCGGCGACTATAGTCAAGCGGGCCAAATTAAACTACGGGACAAAGGCAACGTTAATTATAAAACTGGATTTTGTTACCATACTGAATGAAGTCCTATGGTGCCCCAGTGGTACAATCGGACCATACAAGTTCGCAACACGCATTTATTTAAAATTGTAAATTCTCGGTTGAAATATCATACACGCGATTCTCATGGCAAAAAAAAAATGGGTGACAAGCGAAGCCGTTCAATGACAACAATGATTTAAGTAAACATTATCATATATCTCATGTTAATATTATCTAAATTAATACGAATACAATATACTAAAGTCCTAACGTCTCCCAACTACCGTCTTAAATTCATAGTAGGTACCTAGTTTATGTTTTGCAAAAAGATCCTACTGTGTGTTTGTGTAGAGTGGTTGTGTAGTTTGCCTTTTCCTGTGTGATATTTTTGTTTTCCTGTCTAATATTTAGATATTACATAACTATGCAAAATAAAATCACAAAACTGCCGTATGCTTCCTCGAGTCATCGGGAATACCGAATGCCTATCTAAGACATTTAATTACTTATTTATTATTTGCCAACAGATGATGTGACTGGTAGGTACTTAAAAATATATTAATGGAGTGTTTGTTCAAAGCGTAATTCACTTGTCCACAGAGGCCACAATCTGTTAAGTTTATTCTTTCTCATTTGCTTCTTAGTTGTGATTATCGTCCAGTGTTGCTTGTTGATCTTGAAAAATATATTATTATCTAAACAGGACTGATGTACCTCCTCTCAAGTCCTCTCTCTCTCTCTGTCATGCATTAAAAATGTTTTGTTTCCCACTTAAAAACCGACAAACAACCTCAGCACTCGCAAATAATAGTATATAGCGAGTCTAGCAACGGCCTAATGTTGATACTAAATAAATACTCCAGAAGTTTCCTCTTTAATCACTATCGATTAAAAACAAACGGCATCAAAATCCGCTTTTACATATCTAAGCATATTTAGGGACATATAGCAAGTTGCTTTGATTTACACTATTTGGTGAGGTCCAGTATACACTCTGGCAACTATTGAAACGCCAGTCACAAAACAAGATAGCAAATATAACCGCTGAAATACCTGTGAGATATAACTGTCCCCCAGGGCTCTGTGCTGGCGTGGATCCTATTTATTCCTTCTGACATAATTTAGTGAGTTGCAACCTATCAAATATACTCTAAAATCTAATTAACTGCAACTATATATACCAGGGCCCCAGACGTTTGTTTGATGGAAAATCAGTTACTAGTTAATATGTCTTACAACAAATAGTTAGATATCACAATATACGTTTATCACTGGGTTAACACTTAGGTGTTATTTATGATACCTGTGATCACAAAAAATATGGGGCCAGTATTTATATAGACACCAGCGTAATTAAACCCTTCAGAGACATCTTAATATATCGTTACTTTGCGAATAACACTCGTTAAAATTGTCAATGTTGGTTCCAGTTGAAGATACGGTACGGTACAACGACAGCATGTCACCTCACCCTCGGCAATTCAGAGTTCGAGCTCGTCGAAGAACTGGAGTGCAATAAGCAGGAATGGAGCATCCTGCCTCTTCAGGTAATTTTCATGTACCTGTCAAATGTTCTGTTTTTTTTAATAACTAGGCTGTGTTACGCCTATGACTCGTTAACTGGAGTACTACTGTACTGTACTGGACGACTGTAGTGTTGCAGAAAATTTTGGCCTATGAATATGTTGTCCACTATATTATATTATCTTTTCAGGACATTCTCCGCCAAGATCCCATGGACCTTTCTACAGTTCTGGAGGTGGAGCTCAGTAATCAGTTCCTGAAGGACGGGCTGAAAATAATCATGCCTCCCGACTTTGATATCGAGTACGATTCTCGTGCCGACCTTCACACATTAAAGGAAATGTTTTCCGAAATTTATTCAAAACGCGACGCAATACTGCGCAGCCGTAGCACAGTGTTCTTGTACGCTGTGGATACTATAGGAAAGAATATTTTTCAAGAGGATTTCTGTGATAATAAAATGGCGCTGTCTAAGAGTGAGGAGGACTTTTGGTCTACGCACAATCTTTACACGTCGAGGACTGAGGTGGACAGCTGTGATATGAAGTGTGATATTGAGGAGACCGAGCCGGAGATGAGGAAGAGCATTAACAGAAAAGTCGAAGAAAACGAGCCTTGTGTGTTCGATGCAATGGTGAGCGCTTTATTTCATTTGAAAATGTAACTATTACTGTTCTGCAGTCCGTAAAAAGTTAGTAATAATAAAATAATACAGTTTACGCCTTTTAATCCCAAAGCGGAGTAGGCGGTGAGTGATAGTAGTGAGGAAAACACAAAAATTTTAACACACACTCATGAACCAATGAAAGCTACATTGTCTCGCTACACGATAGATACTTGTCATTTTATTCCTCAGTCGTACTTTTTTAGTCAAACGAAACTAAAACCATTAATTAGTTCATGTGTGTTCTTCCTCCTGGTGTTGTTGTGTTTATCAAGCTGCCAGACCTCCGTTTCCCTGAATCTAATAGTATGTCTAATATTTCGGTGTTACGCTAGCTTTCATCTCGGCCATAGCGACATCAGCCAAATTAAGAATTTACAATAAACATATTGTGTGTTCTGCTTGTCTGATGAAGAATGAAGAATTGTTAATCCTCTAACATATTTCTGTTTCATCTAGAACTGTCTCGACTTCCACCAAATGAAGGAGTTGAACCCTAACGCGCAGGTGTTTTTTGTCCTACTGTCAGACAGTACGGACATACACAGAGATACCTCGTCGTCTGCTACGGAAGAGAGTCTCGAGTACTGTGATGCCACGGAGTCTACGGAAGACGTAAAAAATGAGGAACTACCCGAGTCGGACCGCAATATTATAGATTATAAGTAAGTTTATTTAAATATGCTGGATATATTAGTAGTAGTACTTTTTCTATAAGTGGAATCTTTCCGTCCACAATGACCGACTGTCGATTTCACTTTGAGGCATATGTCAAGCTGTGGACGTCAGTGAATAGACGTCCTGAACAATCATAATAAACCCTATACTTAGCTTTAAATAAATTAGTTTGTTGTCAGTACTACCTACAACAATTCCTACTGAAATGAAAGCGTATCAGAATATTTCCAAAAATTAACTTCTGAGAATAAACACAAAGTCATGTGAACGCAACAAATGCCCAAGCTCATAATTATACCGGAATCAAACCTGTGTAATGTAATTTTGGCTATTTCATTTAGCAAACGTGCATACGCGATAGACTGTGCACAAAGCACAAACATTTTGCCTGCTAGCGCGAAAGTCAATGTATCTTAAGTTCGACTGGAGCTTACCAATTTGCTATGCGATTACTATACTTTTGATAATAAGTCAATCATAAACAATCTATAGAGAAAATACATATAATACAACGTCCATAATCTGTAATGGAGCAGCTATTAAAGAAGGTGCTAACGAAATGTAAGAAATCTTTGTTCGACCATAGCTTTTTAAATTGCTTTGCGATTTCCATTTCTTGAACTACTAGAAAATACGTCATATTCGTATATAGTGGGGTAGACATGCCCTTGAAGACGTGACATTTAGGTCCTTTTTAGCCTGAGAGTGAAGTTTTAGTTGGACATAATAATGGTATAGACCAGGAACCTTCGGATATCCCTTAAGTTGCCTTTTACTCCGTGTAAAATATGAAATATTGACTGAATTACTGTTCAGAAAGGAATGCTAGTAAATGTTTTAATACAACTTAACTATTGCGTTTGCATATTACGGTAACTACTAGGGGTGAATAGGTACCTTCTGAACAAGTGTGCTCCATCGTAGACCACATCGCTGCTTAACATCAGGCAGGATGGTGAAAAAAAACTACCTATAGATTTCTTTAACTTTGTTTAATGAACGAATGAGATTCATTAATTGGGATTTAAAATGGTTTGGCCACAAATTGCGAATTCTCTTGTGTGAATATTTCCTATTGTTATATCTAGTCTAGACATTGCTTCAGCATTCTATAACTCGAAATTTCCCAGTTTCTGGAACATTTTTATTGCTTCGCGCTTGTGTAAGAGAAGCGACTGTGCCTTGTGTATAAATGAAATAGGAAGCGAAAGTAATGTATAACTTGATACGTATGGAGAACTTAGTGCATTCAAAGCGAATTTAACATGCGCAACAACTTATGACTATAATATATTGTTACGGAATATAATAAGTTGAGCGCCTAAAAATACTAAGTTGAGCAGCAAAATTATTAATTGAGCAGAAAAATTTTTGATTTTGTATTTATTAGCTGACCAAATCAGTGATTTTGTCGCTAAGTCAGTATTTTGGTTAGGTCAGACTTTTTTGATGCACGTTTAAATACTATCCTATTGTTACTAGCTGTTCCGGAGAACATTTGTTTGCCGTAATAAGTTGCCTTTGTACCCCGTGTATTGGGAGCAATACAACTGGTAGATGCATAAAAAAATTATAGTAGCCGATTCTCAGACCTACTGGATACGCATATAAAATTTGGTATAAATCGGTTAAGCCACTGTGAAACTGTGACATGGAAATTTTATATATTAGATATAATTATATCATTCACAAATAATAAGCGTCAATGTTTGTTATACTGTATCTAACATATATTTGTGATTTGAAGAATCGAAATTGTACAATGTGACTGTATATGTGTACCGTCCAGTATATTCCACATTATGTATGTTTAAGTTTACTCTATCGATGTTTAGTTGACACAGGAAAAGGTCATCAACATTGATAGGTCTGTCTTTATTTTCCCCTCACGTACATTTCCTATAAATATATGTATCATTTATTCTTTTCGTGTGTTTTAATTTTTATGCGGTAACAATAATTATGTTACAGGCGCAACAATGAAGATGATACATCCCCAGTAGACTCTAGAAGACTCTATGAAGAACAATGTGCCTTTATGAACGAACTCCTGGATCAGTGGGAACTCATGTGTAAGTTTTTAAGAACTTAGATTAAAAAACTCAAATGGAGGAATTGTTATGCTACCTAAAACACATTTTATATTATAAAAGCACGTCAGATTTTACAAGGTGTTCCCCATGGCACTACTTGATGGCAAAACTAGCTAATATAGGTTAATGCTAATTATAGTTTCCAATCAGAAATGTGGGTTAGGTTAGAGCGTCATAATTGTTTAATTGTATATTAAGCTGGCTCGGCCGGTTAAAATCGAAACCTAGTAAGTCAGTTTTACGAGAAATTTGTTGTTGTTTGTTGTAAAAAACCAGTTGTGCCATGGAGTTGGTTCAGGGGCAAGTACTGGATTTTAAATCGGAATAATACATAGGCTAATACAAAGTTATTTTTACAGCACAACCACCCCAGAAGTACTCTGTGAAAAGTCAATGGATAATTCTAGACGACCAAACGATTATGCATGCAGTGGACCAAAAGGCCTTCTCGGTCAACACCACTTTCACGGTAACTTCAATCGTCAAGGAAAATCAAGGGAAGGCATCGAAACGGAGCGATGACGATAAATCAATTAAAAGCAGAACTATGCTGTTGAATAAAGTGGTCAAGTTCGCTTCCGATTGTCACCAGACGTACATTTTAGAGTTTTGCACGAAACTCAGTGAGGTATGTGAAACAACTACATTTGCTTTTTCTGGTTATTCATAGGGAAGTGTTACCAAGAACATTAGCCTATTTCTAATATTTATTTTGAAATTTTATGTGATTTGAAGGAAGGTTTGAAAAGGAAATTCTTTGCGGAATCTTCCTTTTTTTCCCTTTTTTCTTTAATTCTGTGCTCCCATTGTTATGATAAAGAAAATTGTCACCATGTATATTGAGCAAATATTATAATAAAATTATTGACCAGGTCATCTTTAAATGAAATAATTTCCTGGCTTTAATAATTTTCCTGTATTTTGCACGAATAATGCAAGTAGATTGATGTTGTAGCTATCATTATCATTAGTTATTTTAATGTGTAGGTGCACGTGAAGCTCCTGCAACAGTTCATATTGGCGTCGTTCGACTTGGCGCGAGAGTTGCAAGTAGTTCCAAAGAAGATACAGTATGTTGCCGTACAGGAGCAGCAACTCTATGAGGTTTGTATAAATGAACTCACGACCAAATGGTCCAGTAGGTTGGGACATTGTATTATCAATTATTTTAAAAGGAGGACAGAGAACAGAGGACCTGTAAAAATAGTCATATCGCTTCATCATTATCATCAACAGCCACATGGCGGCCACTGCTGGACGAGGTCCTTCCCCAATGATTTCCATGATATTCGCATAGTTAGAATAAAAAGGACCCAATACGATACATACATGCTTCTACACAATTTGAGTTTTTTATGTCTTAATGTTCTTAACATTACGACATAAAAAACTCAAATAAAAAAAATTTATACATTTTGTATTGTGTCTCTATTGTTCTAACTGAACGATATCGTTTATTTTCGCTTAAAGTAGATATACCTCGGGATAAATATTTTCAAGTTGTAGCTCTGACTTATACAAATGTGTAAATACATTTAATACTAAGATATAGTATACCAGTTAACTACTCTTTCTCGGACAGTAAACGCGTAGGCGTCATAACAATAAAACATCTATTGTGTCTATTTTACTGTCCGCCAATGTGTTAATCAAATACATCGCATGTTTGGGACAATTTAAATGTATTGTTTTGTATTTGCCATGCTTATGGCATGTCATTGTAACTTTGCAGAACATTCACGAGAAGTTCAGCAAAGGTGATAAAAAGAAGGAACTGCTGCAGCTGATGCAAGAAGTCCTACAGGAAATGAAGACTGATATTAATAATATGGATTGGAGTGTTGATGGTGGGTTTCTTATAAAACAATCAATAACTATATATTCACGAATACAGAACACGAAGTCGTTAGAATTTCAACAACCGAGAAATATCTTAAATCTAGATAACTACACCGTTTTTTCACTTAAGTCGTTCTGTAATAACTCAAGCTATAGAATACACTGCGACGACGGTGAGGGGGGGGGTTATTAATAATCTTTCATATTTCATTCATTTGCAAATTCCAGATCTCCCATGTCACAGAGACAAAAAATACTCAGTATCCAATTCAATATTCTACCAATCCCGTGATCCGGAGCCAAATGTGTCAATTCATACCCGAGAACCGAATAACGGGGAACCGTGCCTTACTAGCACCGAATCTGATGTGACTGCAGACGAATGCGGCTCCGATGTTGAAGAGGCTCTATCCTATGACAGCTATAGGATAGAAGACTATGAGATTGTTAATAATAATGAAGAGACTAACGGCAGCTGTGACAGATACAAACAGATCGACAAAGTAAGTATGATGTGGCTATGGCTCACTTATAGATAATAAAGACGGCATGGATTAGTGGAACTTAAGGGCGACAGATGACCTGAAAATTACGAGAGGTTCGGTATGTCGAAGCATACAGTTTACAGTACAATGTTTGTGAACCCCACAAAGGCTTTCGGCCCGCCCTTATCAAGTCGGATTGAACACTTTCGGTGAATCCTAGACCTACACCACTTTGGAGATTAACCTTTTAACCGCCAATGTCTTCTACACCGTGTTTACGAATAAACGGAGAAACCATGAAACTGCTTACTCAGCATCAGGAGTAGAGTCCATTTATAATTTATTGTATACAAAACGTACGTACGTAATCCTCTAAGAACAGTTTCTGCAGCACTCAGCATGATTCATGGAGGATTTTATGTACTTGCCTTATACCGAAACCAAAGCTTGCCCGAATCTGCTGATAGGTCACTGTTTTGTAAGGCTCTGTCATACGCCGTACAGATGTTTTCTTCAGTCGTCGCCGTAGAAGGCCGTGCTTCACGCAGATCATCAGTAAGATTAGTGTGACCGCGATTGAACTCATTAACCCATTAACGCCCAAAAGAATACTGACTCTTTAATTGATTTTGACTTTTATTACAAAGTAATAGAGTTTAAAATAACTTGTCCCCCTTCGAGTACAGTGGGTGCTAATGGGTTAAACCAGTTTTAAACGGTGGCACGAGATGAGACTTCATCGTGAAAGGTCAATAGTAGTCTAGCATTACTTTCTTGTTGAATTGAATGACATCGTAAGTCATAAAATGTCACCACAAGAAAATCTGCTCTCCAAAACGTAAAAAGTAAATTAATGAAAACAATTTCAAGATTTTAATATTTTTTTAAATGTATTATTTACAAGTGGCCACTGAAAACGTTCAGAGTAACCCTTTGAATATATGACACAAGCTACGTACAACTTTTGCTTTATTTGTCATATTTTTTTAAATTTCAGCTGAATCTCGGAGACACACTATCTCCCCCGCAATCACCCACAAATGCAGCCGGTGACGTATCCACGTCTCCTACTCAAGCTTCGGGACAAAAATGCACGTACAGTACGCAGGTATGTTATTCTGTTCAGAGGGCAGTTTCTCTTTTGAGTATTTACCAGTGACTGCTAGTTATAGTTGAGCCGTAGTTATACATGCATTTATAAATTTTTTAAAATAGCCCGGTTAAGAAATATATTAAAGTGAAGCCTTGTAGATGTAGACACAACCCATTTTTAGCAGACCGGAAACGTCCAGAAGGAGAGTTGTGAGAAAAATATCCCACAATTTCATTTTTCCGCGCATGCTAAAAGATTGTTACGTGTATTGGACATTGACATTACGATTAGAAATTAAAAAATGTTAGTAAACAGCCTTGCCAAGTTAATAATTTAATACAATTTAAAGTATATTTTCAGATCTCAATAAAACAAGCGTCTTTAGATGTGCAGCGAACAGTCCTGAGCAAACTCAGTCGAAAGATTAGCTTGAAACTCGTGCGGTTTGTGGACTGCTTGAAACACTCATATTACGGAACTTTGGAACGGTATGCCATACTGATTTTCTTGTTTTTTGTTACATCTTTTGACATCTTAACACGAAAGGTGAAGCGAAAGCGTGCCACTTGTGAATCGATCACGTTTAAATAGAAAAAATATCATGTACAATTTGCCACTGTATACTATGTATCTTGCTGTGTTGCACTGCTGGTATTTTACCTAATTACATAAGCATTGAGTTATTTGTGCGGCAAATGATTGATTGATTCAAACCACAATTTGGCGTCTGTCATAATAGGTTCAGAATCAAAGCGACCATTGTGTACAAAATAAGATTGGCTTGGCAAAACTAAATTGAAACAAAATTGCACGAAGTTACCAGTCGTACTACAGTGTCAACTGTTTTTGTTATGCTGGTTTCCTCACAGTGTTTACTGTTAACGTATTTTGTGTATAGCGTAGTTGTTCGCACTCAGTTATAAAACCCCGTAAACTTCACTTTTGTAACATTTCTGGTACTCGATGACTCGGACAGTATCTCGGCCATATAATACTGTTTGTAATGTCAGCTGACATAAACTCTTCAACGTAGATGCCTGGATTCGCTGGAGCAGTGTTGCCGCGCCGAATTGGGTGGACGACCGGCGAGCGAGGCCATGAGGTCGCTAGTATCGGTACCTAGGCAGGTTTGTAATAAACGACGTACTTGTTATGTACGCTATTTGGTAGAGTATTATTCAATATGAAAGATAACTTTATAACTATAATACAAGTTGCGTTTGACTCAAAGCAGCATGTTTGGTTAATCGATTGTCCTTGTTTTTTTTCGTTGTGGTATTTATTCGTCCAGTTAAATAAATCAAATCTTTATTACCAAAAAATGTAAAACATGTATTCTGTTAATACAGGTGGATCTAGTACCGTGCGCACAGCCGTCGCTCCTCGCCGTGTTACTTCATCCAATATTAGCACTGGTTCAACGGTGAGATATACATATCACTTATTACAATCTATCAAAGTTATAATTATAATTACCCAATTCTCGACCTACACAGTACACTGCATCAGTGCGGTCCAGTCTCACTATCTACTTGCTTTTACCTCATTTCAACGCACACGTTTTCTTGACTCCACTAAAAATCGTCTATCAGTCCCGGTTTTTTTTTAACACACAACACACTATGAACAAGCGTTTGAACACCACCCAGTCTGAAGTGCAGCATTGATTTGGTTCTACGTTTAAGTGTACGTGTAACTTGCAGACTCCGTTTGTCCCGTGGGCTCGGTCCGCACACGTGCTGTCCGCTGGCGGGGTCGTGGCGCCGCGCCGCCGCCGGCCACGCGCTCGCCTCGCTCTCGCCGCACACACTGGCACGACTTATATCGCAACAGGTAATGTAAA
>SJJU01007628.1:0-26849 GCA_012932125.1 Conopomorpha cramerella
CGCTTTCACGCCGTAACTCAGTAGTTAATTGCAAAATTTGAAATTTTGCAGACGTATAGTTAGAAGATGACAAAGCAGACGTATACGCAAGATGGCTGGCAGAAGCTGGATGCGAGAAGCCGAAAACAGATCACAGTGGCGTGAAATTGGAGAGGCCTATGTCCAGCAGTGGACAAGTATGGGCTGATGATGATGATGATAGTTAGAAGTCTGGTTTAAATAATATAGTACTTTGTATCCCGGAAAAAAAATGATTTTCCCTCGGGAATATCATTTTTTTTCAAAACAAAATATTCCTTTATGTCGCAATATACCTAACCGAAGTTCAAGGGCGGAAAGCTAGTTGACCATAAAATCTGTAGTCAATACAGCCCGCGGGCTTAATTATGTGTGCTAAATTGACTCTGAAATAAAAAAAAATACTATAAAAAGTAGCCACAAGAAATGTTTCCCCGTTTGAAAGCAGTTTCATGCTGGCTGTCATTTTGACACAATTATAATAATTATGCTCGATGCTGTTAAAAGCCATTATAAATGGTAAAAATAGAAGTCAATTAAAGGAAAAGTTGTTGAATTCCTACACGCGTCAAACAACTACAATAATATACATAGTTACAGTACCGAAGTACCTGAATTCGTACCCATTTCAGATTATTATGCCACAGCGCCATCTCACGGAAGGTCCCAACTTCAATCTAAATTCGGTTTCAGAACCGACCTTCGTCATTTACAAGGTATCCCGCGTTAATGCACGCGGGAATCTAGCCCTTACCCCTTGCGGCATAAACGCCGGTTCACCGTGACAGGCGCGGGCATGATTTGCATATTGAGATTTGGCGTCACTCGCGGACTTATGACGTCACAGGACCTGTGGTAGGTAAAGTTTATGTGAACACTTTGAAATTTCGTTGGGCTTAACGTGTATTGAATTCCTTAGGGGTTGGAGCTCAGTTTATTAGTGGCGCTGTGAAGGTGAACTTCGGAACTGTTCTATGTAAAGTTTGCTTCGAAAACGAAGCATTGTTGTTGTTTCAAACTTACGTTATTAGGTTCTAGATTCGATACATTTTGTGTTGTCCCAAATTTAACATGGCTGCTACAGTACTTGTTTCTATTCAGACTTAATCTGATTATTTTCGCTGATTAATAAAGCTTGGTTGTGCCGCTTCTGACTTGTACGTACGATCGAGAAAGTTTATCAAAGTCTCCGAGTTTCGATGACGCTTTCTGTGTCACTTAAACATTTATTTATTTATTCACATTTGACACGTATACTTACATAAACAATTACAAAATAAAGAAAATGAAAAATTAATAAAGAGAATTAACAGTCAAGCATTTGATTTATATTTCTGCTGATGCAAAAATACAGTGTGTCGGCAAAAGAGGCTGTTGAAAGCTCCCACTCGAATGGAGTGCTTACGATGAGTATCTTCTCATTTTATATTTGCCCTACTTTTTCTTAATTCCGCCTCCTTCCATGTTGCCAGTCCACCTGCTCTCAACCGTCTGAAACTTTTTAAATTCCACGCGGGGCTGTCTTAACTTGGATTAATATAAGTTTTTATTACTTCTGAATCCATACGACAGTCGACGTACTTACTAGGTGACGTTCTTAGATTTATATCTGGACTCTTTTGTGAATAATTTGTTCCCTATTCGAGCTTATTTTAAGTTGGAATGCCGGAATAACTTCCGGTTGGGTTTGGTGATGTACTTTTTTATATCAAATTACGAAATAAGTTATTATTATTTTAGAAGTTAATAATTTTGGGTGAAATGTCACTTAGGTTCGCGGTTAAGAAATCGCTATGAGCGATAAGGTCGCCTTTTGCAATTTTTCCATTGTAATTTTTTACTTTTGTAATGTACAGTGTGCAATAAAGAGTATATTCATTCATTCGTTCACTTATTTATACACTTAACACCTTTTAATCCTAAAGCGGGATAGGCAGGAGCAATTGCTAAAGAAAATGCCCACGGTTCACCAAGCGTATATGAGCCAACGTGACATGTATGTAATTATAGCAGGGAAACTTTGTTAGTAATGCGATTTGGCAAAACAATATTTTCCGGGTCAGCTAGTCTATATATTATATAAATCAATGCCATTTTTGTAATGTTTATAACTCAACAATTCCTCTACCGATTTGGCTAATTTTGGTCTTGATTCTTGGAAGTCCGGAGAAGGTTTGTACGTAGAGAAAATTTAAAAAAAATCTTGGAAAAGTGTAAGATAAACATCTTTTTAAATATGTTTTTTTTAATAGTGAAACTACGCGAATGAAATCGCGGGGCGTCCACTAGTATAATATGTTTCATTCGTTCTTATCACTCACAAACACATTGTACGCTCAGTTAAACAATTTTACGCGTAACCAACCCTCAATGGATACCTGGACAACCGAAAATAGCGTTCGGAAGCGGCTTCGGCATGCGGCTGATGACCTGGCAGTAATCGGGCGCGCGCTCGCCTCGCCACGGAACAGAATATGTGTCCAAAATCGATCTAGTCTCCTTTATATAATAAATAAATAAATAATAAATATTTTTACACAGATAATTGGTGATGTCCTGACCGAAGGTGGCGTGAAAAGTACTCGAAACCGGAGGTCGTGTATGAAAAGATGTATGAATGTAGATGAAGCGAAAGGGGTATGTCAGGACCGTGACAAATGGAGATCTGTAGTCTCTGTCTACCCCTCTGGGAGACAGGCGTGAAGTGTATGTATGTATGTATGTGTATTAATAAGTACATTTGATAAATACTAGAGCGTTTGTGGTCCAATTGGTCGGCTACTTGACTTGCAACCAGGAGGGTACGGTTTCGAGTCCGGACTGGACCTGTACCAATGCGACTCTTTTTCAGAGCTTATGTAAATAAATAAATAAATTAAATATAATAAATATTTTTACAACAACACACACATTGCCTTCATCCCATGTTAAGTAGCTAAAACACTTGTGTTATGGAAATCAGACAACGAAATATACTTACTTAAATACTTTTTTTTTCTTTTAAATACATACTTATATAAATAAAACCCCCAGACACATCCAACAAGTACTTAAAAGCTCATCACCTAAATACCTGCCAGCGGTGGGAATCGAACCCACGGCCCTATGGAGCAGAGGCAGACATGCTGACCACTACACCAACGGGCCCGTGAACCAATTGTGCCTACATTTAGGATGCTTTTTGTTACCTTGCTAGTTAATATGCAGGGGATGGCTAGTTATCTTTTTAACCCTTTAACCCACGTTGACGTGGTATCACACCGATCCTAAGTTACACTATGAGTGTTGTAAGGCAAGCAATCTTCAGCATTTCAATCGCACATAATTGACTCACAGAAACACACACACACACACCACACAGACACACATACTCACACACACATACACTGCGGTATGTAATCTGAAACGATATTTTTATGTAGTACTTGTTCTGTTTTTGTCTTTGTCGTTATAATGCACATACTGTACATTTTATATTGGGTTGAGCTTTCTACTCACCCCAAACCACAGGGCTTGTAGGCCCTTTTATTGGGAGTAGGTACTCACTAAGTTTACTGTATAAGCTTTTTGTGTATGTATTTGAACCACAATTTCTGAAATAAAGTTATTATTATTATCTATCTGCAGTGATCTTAAATGTACTTGTCAAATCATTTCATTTTACTATCGAAGCGAATCAAAACCACATTATAATAATAAGAAACATTGAACTCGAGCGCGAAACTAAATAAATAATCCTTAAATCTCTTTTACCGACAAACCATTAAATAATTCAAATATTCCAAACTGTACCTAGACCAAGGATAGTTCACAAATATAGTCATGACCTTTCACTTCTAGAACATGGAATAGAAGAAAGGGGCCAAGATAAAAGCGTTTATCTTACCCCGTCTGGAAGTTCCATCGATCTACCCGCACCGGCGATTAAAAGTGCAGGGTAGTTGGAGAAGTTGCGGTCGCGCTCTACCCATATTACGCTGAGCTACGTTGCCAAGTAAAATATTAGCAAAACAAGGCTATCTCTTAAAGCAGAACTGTTGCATACTACAAGACTTAGTAGTTGTGGAACAATCGGGAAAGTTTCAGAGGTAAGGAACTGTTTTGTGTCGGGAGATGTAATTGAAAGAATAGAATAATGGCGGAAGGGAGCGCGCAGTTTCCTCACATGGGACGTATCGTATAATGTGTTACTATGAGTATGGTGAAATTGGAATATTGTTTATGGAACGTAAATATCAATGAAATCTGAAAGAATATGGCATATACATGATCTGTTTTATAAGAGTTGGGTTTAGTACACGTTTATGATTTCATCGTCATCATCATCAACCCATACTTGTCCACTGCTGGACATAGGCCTCTCTAATTGCACGCCACTGTAATCTGTTTTCGGCTTCTCGCATTCAGCTTCTGCCATCTTGCGTATATCATCAGTCCACCTTGCCTGAGGGCGTCCTACACTCCGTTTGCCGAGATGATTTGTTTATTAGAAATACCAAGCTACGGAAGTGTCTTTGTGCATCCCACTTTTCGATTAAATTATTTATATATATATTAATGGGCGACCAAGATCTTCAGGGATTTTAGGGTTCACACACCTTGTGGTATGGGGTTTGCTTCAGGATGTTTTCCTTCACCATATGAGTGTTGTGTTGCATATATAGGCTCTGTAAAAGAGTCCTATTGTTACACATCCAGTACAGCAAGTCTTGACACTGCAATCTCCCGACTGCAAGTCAAGTCAAGAGCACTGGACCGCATACGATTTACCTTGTTAGAGGAGAGAGGCTACACACGCTGCATTTCCTCGTTTAGTTTCCTTTGCCAAATTATAATTGAATTGACTGGCGGTACGAATTTCACGAAGCCAAAAAATACTTCGTTCAGTATTTTTAGGGAACCTAAATTAAGAAGATGGAGTATGCTAAATAAAAAAGCAGAAGTCTACTGAAAATTAGGCAAAGTAAGTTCTAAGTAAGGTAAAGTAAGTTAAAGTTCTACATAAGATCAAAGTTAGCCGGTGAATTACACTATCGTTTACACATTAACCCATTAACGCCCAGAAGAATACTTACTCTTTAATCGATTTTGACTTTTATTACCAAGTAGTAGAGTTTAAAATAACTTGTCAGTCTCCGGGTTCAGTGGGTGCTAATGGGTTAAGCCGGAACATTTCACAACAACAAATCCTAGTTTTCTTATCATAAAACCAATGACCTTTCCAACAGCAAAAAAAACATCAAACACCGTTAAAAACGAAGAATTTATACGGGAACACATTAAGAAAATAATACCGTCCAATTTTTTTAAAGTTGTCTAAATATACGAAATTCATTAAGGTCATCAAATCAAATCATTGTTTTTCTTCCCTCTCTTTTACAATTTATTTTGCTAGTAACACACCCAGAACCCAATAAAAGGATAGCTCTTACGAAATCTTCTGAAAAAATACCTATTGAAGTTTCCAAAGGTTTCCATAGCAAAATCCCTTTAATCTTTGATCTGCGCAGTATTTTATTCTAATCTAAAATTTAGGAATTCGTGTTTAATAATCTAAAAGGAATTTCCTTTATAATATGATTTGTTGAACATTCCCGAACTGGGATTTAAGTTATTACAAAAATGTTTACTCTTTGAATAATTTCTTTGGAGAAATCTTTCTGTATTTATGTATTACAAAACTTTCTTAGTAAATATTTGTTTTAGACGGTCGACAGATTGACCCTCTCCTAAAATAGGTTATTCTTACTTTAAAGAGAATGTCAAGAAACTTTTCCGAGATTTTGAACATTGCTGCTGGCTGAATAGTACCTTTATAAGTCGAATGAAAATTAAATCGACATCAGTTTTTTTGTCTGCGCACTAGTTGACTAGCACTGGTCGGTTCTTTATTCTTGAAGTTACATTTAATGCAATTCCAATTACCATAATACAATTCTTAAATAATAATTTATTTGTCCAAGCTACAAGTATTGCTAGTATATATAATATTTTAGGTATTTCACAGTAAATGGTGTAGCTTAAATATGTACATTAATATAAATAGTTGCGTCTGCCTCTGAACTAGGAGTATATCCTGTGACACAGAAAGCAGCGCTCTTTCATGGAAAACGTATTTAGCTAACCGACAAATTTTACAGTCAACAATAACAATTCTTATAAATTAGGTTTAGTAGACAGACAAATAGTTATTGAATCGTATTAGAATTAATACTATTATACTATAATAATGTGAGGTTACAATTAACGCTTCAAGAAACATGTAACAGATAAAATTGCTTGTTCCAGATAAAGCACCATCGGAGGCGACCTTCCGTGGAGCCGAATTCCTCTCGTACGACCTGACGCAGACCGGCGGCGAGCCCATCGTCAGCACTCAAGATGCCATCACGCTCTATTTCAAGACCCGGCAGCCGAATGGACTGCTCTTCTACACAGGTACAGTATAATTGATCAAAAAATGCACGTGTCCTTATCAAAATATACTTTTTATCCGACTTCAAAAAACGCTTGTACGGTGAAGGGCAACATCGTGATAAAACCCGCACACCACAAGGTGTGTGAACCCTATCAAAGAGCTACGTTGTTCACAAGGATCACTGATTTTGGGCGTATCCTAGTCAGGTGACACTCTATAAAAATGTCCCGGGGGTGTATTTATTTAAAAAAATACACTTCACGCCATTTAAACCCAAAGTGGGGTAGGCAGAGGATCACCAAGCGTATTTAACCCAACGTGACAGGGGGTGAGCTCATTGCAGTTACAGGGTTCACACACCTTGTGGTGTACGGGTTTCATCACGATGTTGTCCTTCACCGTACGTAGTGTTGCGTTGCGTACATAAGCTCCGAAAAAGAGTCGCATTGGTACACGTCCAGTAGCCGGACTCGAAACCGTACCCTCCCGGTTGCAAGTCAAGTAGCCGACCAATTGGACCACAGACGCTCTAGTATTTATTAAATGTATTTATTAATCCTTTGTCAATAAGGTCACGAGGCCGACTACCTGAACTTGGCGGTGCGCGACGGCGGCGTCTCCCTGACCATGGGCCTGGGCAACGGGAAGCAGGAGATGCACATCAAACCAGCGAAGACCAGGTTCGACGACCACCAGTGGCACAAACTCACTGTGCACAGGAGGATTCAGGAGGTTGGTAGAAATTCAAATTCAAAACTTTATTGCAACTAAGGGCCTTACTAATAATGGCGGAATTGTTATTTCGAAGATACACAAAGCTCAACTTAACTTGTCAGTTGTACGTCAAATACGGAATAACCAGTTCAAGTAGACCTGTAATAACTGTTGTATAAGTGACAACGCGTTTATTGGTAAGGGGATAAGTGTACAATACAGGTGGAGGTATTTGAAAATGCGCTTGAAACAACAATAAATTAATTTTAGGGAATGAGCATTCTACTTATCTCTTACCACAGGGCTCTACCCTTTTTAGAAAAGTAGTGACACTCTGTAACATATCGAATAATTGTGTTAATATGGTCACTTTACTGTACTGTTTCACTGTTTAATTTTTCTGAAATAAAGATTATTATTATTAAAACTTATTTGCCCTGATTGGGGCGCTGCACTGAACACAATAGGTAAACCAAACAGGAACATTATTATTATTCTCCCTGTAGTTATTAATTCGACAAACGATTTCACAGATCGTTCTGTCACTTTACGAAATATTATAAGTTCAAAAGGGGTATTATAGCGCGAAAATAAGTCTAAGATAATATAATAGTACCTGGACGACCGAGCTTCGCTCGAAGTAAAAAAATCGATTATTTTCCTTCGATTTTTTCATAACCCCATCTCTAGTTACTTCAAAACCAAATCGTCCCCCGCACCATCCTACTTGTAGCATAGTATTACTACTCGGCAATAGATGTCAGTAAGAGTCGTATTAACAATTTGAGCAATTTTTCATGCCCGAAAACACGGTTGGAAAGATTTTTTCTAAAAATTAAACCTAGCTAGATCGATTTATCGCCCCCAAATCCCTCTACATACCAAATTTCATGAAAATCGGTGCAGCCGTTTCCGAGATTCCAATTATATATATATATACTAGCTGTCCCGGCAAACATTTGTTTTGCCATAATAAGTTGCCTTTGTACCCCGTGTATTGGGAGAAATACAACTGGTAGATGCATAAAAAATAGATAGTAGCCGTTTCTCAGACCTACTGAATACGCATATAAAATTTGGTAAAAATCGGTAAAGCCGTTTCGGAGGAGTATGGCAACGAAAACTGTGACACGAGAATTTTATATATTAGATAAATAAATATTGGAATCTCTACATACCACATTTCATGAAAATCGGTGCAGCCGTTTCCGAGATTCCAATTATATATATATATATATACAATATACAAGAATTGCTCGTTTAAAGATAAAGATATAATAAGATAATATGCCCGACGTTTCGACACAGTTACATGTGCCATAGTCACGTGCTGACTCGCATGTAGTTTGGACACCCTAAAGTTGATTATTGAGATGTAATGTCATAATAGAATGAAATTAACGAATTAAAACTATCAAATGAACGCATAATCTCGTACCCTGGTAATGTATTAACAAAAAAATCGCTTTCTCTAAACTCTATCCAACTGCACTGTTGGTCAATACTTCAACCGGGTAAAATTTTACAGATTTATGGTTTTTCTTGCTGACGGAACTGAACCAAATTTAAAGGATAGTATTTAAACGTGCATCAAAAAAGTCTAACCTAACCTAACTAAAATAATAAACTGTACATCAAAATTACTAACTTTCACACCTAATTGCCATTCTGATGATAACTTTGGCTTTTTAGGTGTGCAAGTTAGTAATTTTAGGTGTGCAAGTTAGTAATTTTGATGTACAGTTTATTACTTTCCAAATTTAAATAGGACCAAATGGAAAGCATTTTTTAACTATCAAATCCAAATCGGTTCACGTAGTCAAAAGTTTGGAGATAATTAACAAAAAATAATGAAATACTTCGACGTATTCAGAACAACCTCCTTTCTTTTTGAAAATACAAGTTCGTAAACGTACAATTAAATGTTTAAAAAAAAACCGAAATACTTTAACGTGAATACAGTAAATTGAAGCTAGGGTAATGTACAACAGGGCGGTACTATTCTGGACTGGATACTTAAAAATTCATAGGTTTACACTAGCCGTCTCGAGTTATTGATCCGGTGCAAGCCCGGTTCAACGTATTACGACTGCTTTTGTTAGAGGATAAACTTGTACCTCGCTGGTGCGGGATGATGAAAAGTTATTGAGGTATTGTGGGATGTATATTAAGTTTAAGGTATTGTGGAAGTAATGTTTTGCAAGAACATTTTTTACTGAAACGCGCACAGACATTACAACTCAATATTGTTCACCGGGTGTATAGGCGCGAATATAACCAAAGACCACGTGACCACGACGCATGCAACTGCGTCGAAACGTCGAGTAAAATAACAAAGGTAAGCTCGAGCTTGTCTTTGGTTATATTCGCGCCTATACACCCGGTGAACAATATTGAGTTATAATGTTATGCAAGTACGTGAGACTTGACTTTACTTGTAACCGGGAAGTCGCGGGTACTAGTCCGGCTACTGGACGTGTACCAATAGGACTCTTTTTCAGAGCCCATGTACTCAACGCAACGGTGAAGGACAACATCGCGGTGAAACGTGAGGAATATTTTTGCGCGAAATAAAAAAGTGATATTAGTACGGCAAAAAGAAAAGTGTAGAGAAAAATATTTACGTAGTTGTTACTCTCCGTCGTCTAGTTAAGAATAAAAAAAAATACTGAAACACTTTAGAGTTATGGACGTTGTAATTTTAAGATAAAAGTTTACATCTAGTAAAAACCTCATTGCATATTCCTTTTTGCTTCGAATGGCATAAAAAAAGGACTGGTCGCTGACAAGCAAAAAGAAAAAATCTTTATTTGCCACCAATTTTTTGGTGCCAGTGTTTTAACTTGTCTGTAGCATTTTGGGCGATTCGTTCGCTTTCTTAGTTTGTGTAGGTGGATCAAGGACGGGAAAATGCGCAGAAATTGATTCAAAAATATTAATAACTAGGAAAAAAATCGGTATTTAGCGTACATTGATCAGCTTTTGAGACCTTCGCTAGCAATACACTGTTTTTTTTTTCATTAGTGACTTTATTAGATAACTAGCTGGCCCAGCAAATGTTATAGTTTGCCAATATACATACACTACATACAACATAAACCTTCCTCAAGAATTACTCTATCTATTAAAGAAGACCGCGTCAAAATTCGTTGCCCGGTTTAAAAGATCTAAGCATACATCGGGACAGACAGCGGGAGGCGACTTTGTTATATACTATGTAATGATTTAACAGTGAAGCCACTGTCAAGCTTGTTTTCTATTATATTCTTTGGCGTTTTGCGATCCTCGGGAATAATAATAAAAAGTTTTCTTTGCGGAATTCCAAAGAACTTAATTTATAAAATGTTGATTGGGTAGTTAGTTATCATGCACAGATATTTATAAAATGGTAACTGGGTAATTATCATGCACAGATATTTATAAAATGATAACTGGGTAATTATCATGCACAGATATTTATAAAATGATAACTGGGTAATTATCATGCACAGATATTTATAAAATGATAACTGGATAATTATCATGCACAGAATGTTTGACAAAACACCAATGAATAAGAAGTGATTTAATAAGATGGCTCGAAAAAGAGGTTATTCGAATTACTTACTAATTATTCTTTGTTTTCTTTTCAGATAACTCCACACACCAGTTTTTGTCGTGTGAGTATTTCGACATTATTTATTTAATACTTTATTACACTAAAGGTACAATGGGTGGACTTAGTATTAAGTATTCTCCACCAGTCGACCTCACAACATGGAAGAACATAGGTGCGGGTCCGTATTATTAAAAAGTACAATACAAAACAATGAAAATATTTTTACAGGATATAGTTGGTACATATCTAACATAATTTACTTTAATACAACAAAAATTAAAGATTTTTTTTTATAATTATGAACAAGCGTATGACCACTATCCTGCCTGATGTTAAGCAGCGATGTGGTCTACGATGGAACACACTTGGTCATCAGGTACCTATTCACCCCAGTAACTTGAAGACCTTCAGACTGTAGGTACTGCGCAGGAGATACATACAAAAATTATGTAGGTATACTATTATAATACATACATACATAGTATACTATTACACACCCGACGCAAAAACGACGGGGTTTTATAAGTTTCACGTGTCAGTGTATTTGTCTGTCTGAGTCAACGTAGCTCCCAAATGGATTTTCTTTTTGTTTGAAAGCTGATTTGATCGAGCGTGTTCTTAGCTCTATTTGATCGATATTTGTTCACCCACTCAAAAGTTATGAGGGTTGAAAGTGGGGATGAAAAATTGTACTTGAATAAATATATTTAAGTGGGGTATCAGATGAAAGGGCATGACACGAACATTTAAAATGTTTTTTTTTAATTTGCAATTTAATAGTTATGAATAAAACGATCAGTCCCATACTATGAGGCCCTACAGTAATATTGTTATCGCTGTGTGAGAGGGAGAGAGCTAGATTAGTAGTATAGCGCTGTTACTGTTACACAGCATAAACACTATAACTTTGACACAGCCTTTTCTCTGTCACTCCTCAATGTTGCTCATTGTCCAATGTCTTTTTTCGATTTTAAATGCAAGAGTCATGCTTTTAAGATATTCCTCCATGTGCGGACCATAAGCTGTTAGGAGTACGTTACTGGTTTTGACTGTAGTAAATGTTCTGTAACGATTTAAAATTGAATATCGAATTTGTAAAACTACCGAAAGACCAGTACCGCATTCCTCGCAATTTACGATACCAAAATAGAACACACCGCTGCTTAACATCAGGCAGGATGGAGGTCAAACGCTTGTTTTAATGATAAAAAAAAATATGCTTCGCCATAACATGGCAAATACTAACTACCACTAAGTATAAACTCGCATCACACGGGTACAAAATTGCATAATAAACTAGCGAAAAAACTAGTGCATATAGTTAATGATAAAAATTTCTCGTCTCTAAAATAAACCGACGAACAAAGAACCTCCTCCTTTTTGATGTCGGTTAATGAAATAAAAGTGTTATAACAATTTTATAGGCATTTTCGGCAATACGTTTCGAATTTATAGTCTAATCGTGGATTGTGAAAATATTGGGTTTTATCCGTTGAAAGTTGTATTTATTGGCCAAAGTTCAAAGCTCCGACCTATGAAAGTCAGCCAGTACGGTGAAACTTAAAGTTGTCGTTCACTGTGCGAAAAAAAAATCGATGCTATTACCTACTATATGCAGAGAATGGATGAAAGTTGATTGACGAAATATATTTATATGGGCGATGTAATGGGCCGGGTGAGTAGCCCCAGGAGGACATATATTGACCAGATTGGTGATGTCCTGCCCGAAGGTGGCGTGAAAAGTACTCGAAACCGGTGGTCATGTATGAAAAGATGTATGAATGTAAATGAAGCGAAAGGGGTATGTCAGGACCGTGACAAATGGAGATCTGTAGTCTCTGCCTACCCCTCTGGGAGACAAGCGTGAAGTGTATGTATGTATGTAAAAAAAACGCACAAAACTTTGAAATAACCTGTCTAATAAGGTACCGTAAGTCTGTCAAAATACAGCAACCACCGAATTCATATGATACCATAAAAAAGTGAAAATGAACTTCAACACCATTTTTCTGATGGAATAACTTAAGGCTAACTGGATGTCGCAGAGAGTTTAAGGTGTGGGTACCTGGAAAATCTCCACCATAACCTTTCCAGAACGTTTGCAAGAGCAAAGGGCCCCAGAAACAAACGAAGCCACTACGTCTAAAGACTAATGGATACACAGGTACCTATTGTCCCGTAATAGATACCTCTGTACTTGTTAATCTAGGGATGTAATTTTACAACGAAGCGGCAGCCATGATGGAATTGGAACGAACACTCAACTTTATAATGGGCGTCTTATTATTTCTATACCGTCTTTAGTTTAATAACTATGTGGGATCCAAGACAGAAGGCTAGGCCCCCCCGGGATCTAGCCCAGTCGTCACTGATTGAACTCTTGTCTATTCTGGATGCCGCTGTAGATCCTGGCTCTAACAGGAATCACAGTGGTGGGAAAGTGGGTGGGAATATCCCGGTTTTATAATGGGCGTCGACCATAAAAAGTGTAAGCTTTTTGATAGTAAAAAACTTACCTCGTAAACTGTCAAACTATTGTCAGAAATGGCTGTCAGTCCCCGTTTGGAGATTATGAGCCATTTAAATAATTATACTGTAGGATAGGAGCTCATAACTCGACTAAAACTGGCGCCGTTATATGAAAATTTTGTTTTATGTGCCCTGATGTAAAGAGCTCACATTTTATGAAAAATTAAGGTATTTAGGACCTGTATTCTGAAACAATATCAGTGCTCAAGTATCGTTTGAGTATAGTTTTTCTCTCTTACAGAAACACGTTTATAACGAGACGCACGTCACTTGAGCAGAGATTTATGTTTAAGGGAACATTCAAAATACGGGTCTAACTATTCACAAAACTGTTTTCAAACTGTTGCTCTTGTGGAATGCAGAGTTACTATTGCGGTTATATTTATATATAGGGTTTCATGTAAAAAAATACCTGAAACGGAACAGTGACGCAGTATCAGTTATCACAATCAAAGCGGTAATTTTGATTTTGAAAAAAAAAAATATTTTAACCATTTCTTCAAATTATAATCAGATATAACGCTTTCTGTTCTTCACTGCGTAGCAGGATTGGACCCGCACCACCAATGGTCCAAAGAATACAGAAATACATTACATTAGAAAGGAATATAATAAGTTGAGCGCCTAAAAAAACTAAGTTGAGCAGCAAAATGTAGCAATGAGCAGAAAAGTAATTAATTTTGTCGCTAAGTCAGTATTTTGGTTAGGTTAGGTTAGACTTTTTTGATGCACGTTTAAATACTATCCCATTAGAAATAATGTTACAAACAAAATAAGGAATGATGTTCTGAAATAAATTGTTTATTATTCATAGTGATAAAAAATCATATTTACATATCGTTTGAAAAGTAAAAGGACTGTATTTGCCAGACTCCTGTCAAGTTCTAGTCGTGTTTGGTCTGAGTGTGCAACCACGTTTACATTTCGACTTTGAACTGGCAATAGGTCGTATCTGTTCTTAAAAGTTCATGCAATTTTTAAAACAAAACGTACTATCTGGCATATTCATACTAATCAAACTCGTATCATACGGACGGTTCAGATAGGATGTCCAGTTCCAGCCGATTTTTCTGATGTACACTACACTTCACTTCACGCCTTTAATCCCAAAGAGGGGTAGGCAGAGGCACTTGCTAAAGCAAGTACCCACGATTCACCAAGCGTATCTAACCCGATGCGTATTTTTCTGATGTGTTGTGTCCTAATGCATCAAAAATGTATCCGTTCTTTCTTTCTTTTCTATTTTAAATTTAACATGATTGTGAAGAGGTAATATTTGTTCGTTTTTATTACATAATGTGAAGCCGAGTGAATATTCTCGGGTTTCGTTACAATTTTTAATTTGATTTTATATAAGGAAAGGACGCATCATGACACAATAAATCATACGATCTAATGTGAACGTAGCTTAAGAGTTTGGTGTACCGACTGACATTCCCCTTGGTATGCAGGTATATGCAGGTGTGTGAACCCTATAACGGCGATGAGCTCACCCCCTGTCACGTTGGGTTGAATACGCTCGGTGAACCGTGGGCATTTGCTTATTAAGCAAGTGCCTCAGCCTACCCCGCTTTGAGATTAAAAGGCGCGAAGTGTAGCTTAAGAGTTTGGTGTACCAACTGACATTCCCCATGGTATGCAGGTATCAGCGATTGTTGACGACGTGTATTCTGAGCATTCGCACGTGGCGGGCTCGTTCACCATGCTGGCGAGCTCGCGCGCTCACGTCGGCGGCTCGCTGAACGCTCGTGCACTCCCCGGGGCGAGGGTCCACACCAATTTCATTGGATGTTTGAAGAAGGTAAGATTTTTTTTTAAAACACAATGTACAAGCGTTTGACCACCATCCTGTCTGATGTTGAGCAGCGATGTGGTCTACGATGGAGCACACTTGTTCATTAGGTACGGTCGACCAAGAAAATGGTCTATCAGTTTCGATGACACTTCCTGCGTCACTAAAACATGAATAAGGTAGAGTTGGTATATTGTGACAAGTGAACAATAAACCTTAATGTTTAATGACATTCATATGAGTTTCAACCTTAGGGTGGTAAAGCAGATACTTGGCCGACTGTACCTATTCGCTCTGAGCGATTTCTAGAGCGTAGAGTCGCCATTTGCAATCTTACCATTGTTAGTTTTACATTTTGTAATGTACAGTGTGCAATAAAGAGTATATTAATTCATTCATTAATTCTATTCACCCGCGACTTATTCTAACTTTGCGATACATACATTGCGAGATAAATAAAAGCTTTTAATAACGGAGTTCGCGTCGCTGCTGGTCAGGCATGATCGTGTTTATGTGCTTGGTGTTGGTTGTCCTTAAATATCAGAGCATAAGCCATAATAATCATAATACAAGGAATAACCCAGACACATGCAACTAAATGTCTCAACTCATCAAATATATACACACATCAAAAGTGCGATGGGTTCACCCCCTGTCACGTTGGGTCAAATACGCTCGGTGAACCGTGGGCATTTGCTTAAAGCAAGTGCCTCTGCCTACCCCACTTTGGGATTAAAAGGCGTGAAGTGTGTGTGTGTATCAAAAGTGTCTAGGGATCAAGTATATTTTAGAAGATTGCAATCAAGAATATATTTTACTAAAACTGAAATCATTCATAATTTATCCAAAATATTGGGATAAGTCATTGATACAGGCATGGGGAATTAGGTAGGAGACCAATCCAGAAGATTAGATTTGATTTAAATAAATTAGATTTTTTTTGAGCTAAAAATGTTCTTGTACCCTAGACACTTTTGATGTGTGTACTTCAAATGTACAACACCTTATAAATCTTTGGTATCTCTACGTGATGTAATATACGTATATTACATCACGTATAATTGCACTACCGAAATGTTTAATTGGGACCATCGCAACGTTCGCAGTGATACTGGGCACAACAAGGCCCTATAGAGCCCCACAACATAATAATAATAATAAGCCATGCACGTAAAAGCAAAAACAGTAAACACAAAAATCCATTCCTTCTCTCCACAGGTGGAATTCTCAGCGGATACCCTTCGCCTGAATCTGATAGACGTTATCTTTATGTGATGTAATATACGTATAAGTCTATAGATCTTAATATTTCTAAAATTGCACTACCGAAATGTTTAATTGGGACCATCGCAATGTTCGCATTGATACTGGGCACAACAAGGCCCTGCAGAGCCCCACAACATAATAATAATCATAAGCCATGCACGTAAAAGCAAAAACACTAAACATAAAAATCCAACCAAGGTGTGATGACCTTACCTTCCAATCCAATCCAATCCAAATCCGTGGGTACTTGCTTTAGCAAGTGCCTCTGGCTATCCCTCTTTGGGATTAAAGGCGTGAAGTGTATTTTTTTGAAGTGTATTTATAAAAATCCATTCCTTCTCTCCACAGGTGGAATTCTCAGCGGATACCCTTCGCCTTAACCTGATAGACCTGGCACGCACGGGCAGCAAACTCATCACCGTAACCGGACGGCTGGAGTACTCGTGCACGGCTTCCGACTCTGCCGACCCCGTCACATTCACCACTAGAGATGCGCACTTGGTGAGTTTGAAACTCTACTAATTTCCATGTCTAACAGAATTTCGTACCAAATAATAAATACATATTTACAAGAACACAGTCATACATTGCCTTCATCCCATGTTAAGTAGGTAAAGCACTTGTGTTATGGAATTTAGACAACGAAATATACTTACTTAAATACAATTTTTTTTCTTTTAAATACATACTTATATAAATAAAACACCCAGACACATCCAACAAGTACTTAAAAGCTCATCTAATTACCTGTCAGCGGTGGGAATCGAACCCACGACCTTACGGAATAGAGGCAGACATGCTGACCACTACACCAACGGGCCAGGTACCAATAGCGGTATAACTATTCAAATTTAAAAGTTTAAAACGGGTATTATAGCGCGAAATTAAAGCATTCAGCTTACCTTCGTTGTTTGCCCGACGTTTCGGCACTGTTACATGTTTAATGTGTTTAGTTTTGAATTTTTAATACCATGTCAGTGCGCGTTTCCTTAAAAAATGATATTCCGAGGACTATTCATCATCATCATCATCATCAGCCACATGAAATCCACTAAACGCGAAATTGCTGGGCGTCCACTAGTCGTTTATGTAAGTAACATTTTCCTGCGCAGTATAGTTTGAAGGTCTTCAAGTCGCGGGTGAATAAGTACCTACTGAACAAGTGTGCTCCATCGTTGACCACATCGCTGCTTAACATCAGGCAGGATGGTGGTCAAACGCTTGTTCATAGTGATTAAAAAAAAAAAACAGTGCTGCGTTTATTGCTTATGGGATTAGAGTCACAGAACAAAAGCCGAAAAAATCGCCAAAAGCGTGATTTCTCTGCGTCTAAGAGTTCACCAATTTCTCGGGACTTCTCGGTGCACTCGTCTATAACAATAGTAAGTTATTATGCAAGTATTACTTTTGCAGAACGTTGGTACAATATTTTTCTACTACAAAAGAACCGTTCATAAAGCTTGTCTTCAAAATTTACAAGAAACAACAACATTTTGCAATATTTTTAAACGTAGCGGAACTTCTGTTAAGACATTGTTTTAACATAAAGGGTTATAATTATAAGGCTGCCATAAGATTTCCCATGACAAAGCCGCGGGAAAGTCAACTGAAACTCCTTTTAAAATCATAAAAAAAAACAATGTTGAAAGTCGCCAAGCACCAATTAAGAACAACGGGAGGCAGTCAAAAAATTACTTTCCAAACTGACTCATTAATGTTGCTGCGAGATTCGACCTTAACGACGTTAAAAAGCGTATTCACTTGACCCAAATCCCCTTCGCAATTTCCCTCGAATGTTGGATCAGGAAACAATGGTTTTGAGTATCTACATAAGGCTTCATATAAATAAGAGGCTCTTGAGAGAAGGGGCGACAAGTCTTGGAGTGAATGCTGGACTTCTGAGTGGGGAAGAGGTCAAATGGGGGTGTCTTGTTCTATGTATTAACGTACGGGGGTTTTCTAACTTGCTCTAACGAAGCTTGCAAGGCCAGCTCAAGTTGAGATTCACGTGGTGGGAAAACGCGTTATATAACTGGTTCAAGCTCAATTATTTTTTCCTGTTAACATAGATTTTGAAATTTATTTTTTACTGTAAGAGATTTCTTTGTCTCGTGTTAATTAAAAGAAATATAACAGGAGTATTTTTTTTCGGGTCAAGGCAAGAAAATTATACTATGCATTCGAACATTTTACTTATTTATTTTGTTTAATCCAATATTGTGACATATGTTTTCGAGAATCGTATGCTTATAGTATTTTTTGGCATAAAAACTCAAGAGTTTGGATCTAGTATAAATATCAGTACTGACCACGACGGCCTCAATCTATATAAATAAAAATGAATTGCCGTTCGTTAGTCTGGCTAAAACTCGAGTAAGGCTGCGCCGATTGAGGTGATTTTGGTCTTGAATTACACGTGGAAGTCCAGGGAAGGTTTAAAAGGTGAAGGTTCGTCTAACACACGGGGTAAAAAGACTTCCTATGGCAAAACAAGTGTTTGCCGGGTGAGCTAGTTTCAAATGATTTTATTGCCTTTATGTGTGTACAATAAGTGTTAGTTGTATGGTGTAGTCTCAACAAAAAACCCTGTCAGGGCACTGAAACATGAAACTAAAATAAACTAAAACTAGAGGTAGGAACTTAACCATTAAGGATGGCTGAAATAGTAACAATAAAATAAAGTATTTCCTTCAAACTCTGAGTATTTTCTTTAGCCTCTACAGTGTGATGAATATTACGCCATTTTTATTTTGTTTTTTACGTGGATGAGTTCTCCTGGATATCCCACCGCCATGGGGACAGCGAACGGGGTAGTGTGGGACTCTTACCGCCTACACCCCCACGATGATCTCCGAGTCGCATAGTGGGCGGGTCCTCGAAGTACCCGAAGGAATTGCGTCCGGGCCCCGAATATTATGCCTACGCATAGCTTATCAGTCAATAAAGTGACAGATTTAAAAATACCGTGGGTACTTGCTTTAGCAAGTGCCTCTGCCTACCCCTCTTTGGGATTAAAGGCGTGAAGTGTATTTTGTATTTAAAAATAATCACTTCTGCAAAATTAGATTTTGTCAATGCACCAATAATGAATTATGATATAATACGAAATTACGCTTATTTATTGTTATATTTTATACACATTGTGAAAGAGCGGTTTCTCCTAATACGGGTTATTTTAACTTAAAAGGAGGACTTTGCACCCGTAAAGTGAAATATTTTTTTTATATATAAAAACTTCAATGTCCTGACTGATTCATTCACCACTGACTTATGTTGCCCAGCCCTTACCCTACCCAACCCTAGAAATGTGTACTTTTGCACAGAAGTTTGCTTTACGACGTTTACGTGAGACAAGAAAAGATTTTTCAAAATTTGTCCCCTGAGGGAACTAAAAAGGGGAATATAACTTTATATGAGAAAAAGGTTAATTTTGTCGTTATGGTTTTAAGACTTTGTGGTAGTGTTTTTAATAGTAATTAATTTAAAAAAAAGGTATTTATTTTCCTGAACTTACACATCAAAAGTGTCTAGGGATCAAGTACATTTTAGAAGATTGCAATCAAGTATATATTTTACAAGAACTGAATTCATTCATCATTTATTCAAAATGTGGTGATAAGTCATTGATACAGGCATGGGGAATTAGGTAGGAGACCAATCCAGAAGATTAGATTTGATTTAAATAAATTAGATTTTTTTAGAGCTAAAAATGTTATTGATCCCTAGACACTTTGGATGTCTGTGTATAGTAATGATTTAGTAGTTATTATTATTATTTTTGTATAATTCTTCTTCTTTTAATGTTATTTTTTTAAATGGTATTATGAATACCTGCTATCGCAAAATATAGATGGTTAGATGATCAGCCAATTATTCCTTCACAAACCTCGGCTATTGAATTTACACTGTATCAACAAATGCTTCAAGAAAAACCTTTCCGGCGACTAGAACGAAACTAGCCTTGTCGCCAAACGAAATCCTAAAATCCCTCTATGCTAAATAACGGCTCACCTTAAATCTGGATAAGCTGCTATCCACAGCCTCGTGCCGTTTTATACCTGGCCATTATCACGGCTAAAGGAAATCCAAATGAGCCTGAATTTCCGACCAATCGTACCAACTCTATTGAGTCGAACCTCCAATCAGATTACGAGGTATTGGTTCCGGGCTAACCAATCACAGTCACGTGTTCAGTGAATTTCCGCTGTACGCTGAACTCTCTTAGAAGTTGTACAGGAAAGTGAATTAAAAAGTTTAAACTCAGCATGATTAGTCATTAAATTGTTCAATTGTATTTTCGTGTTTTATCAAAATCATAGTATAAGCTTGTAAGCGTTAGATAAATATACAAAAGGAATTCCAAATTCAACTAAATTCGTTATTTGTGGCTAGGAGCGATTTCTTCCTGCCCCCCTAGCAAAACCCTCCAAGAAAGAATGACAAGACATATCAAGCACAGCGATTGGTTGGAACAAGGTAAGTCGCACGATGTGTGACATAGCAGCCAATCACAGAGCGTATTTGTTCTATCTCGCGTCTTTCTTGACTCCCTTCTAGGGCTGCTGGTAACCATACTTAAATATTAATATCTTTAGGAGCTTGACAGGCTTCAAAGAACTTAGTCTCAAAAGCCTTAACTAGACACCATTTAACAAATAATACACTATACACTTCATGCCTTTTCAGCACAGGCACTTGCTAAGCAAATAGCCACCGTTCACCAAGCGTATTTATCCCAACGTGACAGGGTGTGAGCCCATCGCCGTTATTGAGTTCACACACCTTGTGGTGTGCGGGTTTCATCACGATGTTGTCCTTCATCGTACGAGCTTTGCGTTGAAAAAGAGTCGCATTGCTACACGTGCAGTAGCGGGACTCAACGCGTGAAGTCAAGTATCCGAGCAACTGGACCACAGACACTCAAATAAAACTTAAAATGAATTGTTGCACGACGAATTCCTGAAATGCTGAAAACCAAAACACTAACATTGTCTAAGCCAATGACTGTATTAATCGCGTTATAAAGACAGACTTCACAATGAAGCTCGCGTATTCACTGGTCTGTAATGCTCCTAGATAATGTGTACGTATTGCTTTGATCTTACGGTTTAGGATTTCATTCCCGCAATAGGATTTCCAGTTAAGCCGAAATCCCTCAAGATGCAATGTAATTAACTGATGTATTACATACTAATACAGTGAGATGGATTTGGAGACAAGATGATAGGACAAATCTAGCATGACAGTTGGGGTTTAGATAGACAAATCACCATCATCATCATCAGTCACATAAAGTCCACTACTTGACGAGGGCATCCATCAATGATTTCCGTCACTTAGGGTAAAATGCCAATAATCGCCACGCTTGGCACGCGAGTTGGAGATCGCAGTAGTGTTGTTGTTTAACTCACAGAGAGCGCTGCTACCCGTCCTCTGGAGAGTTCCCTCGGTCGCCTCTAACGCCACCACAACGGTAAATTCTAGGTTGGGTTGGTGACGCATGTATTCTATTCGTTGCTTCCACACGTCTTATTGACAAATAGTAATGTTATTATAATATATAACCGTGTGGTGACGGCGCATAGAATACATGTGTCACCACCCCAGCCCAACGTTTCCCGTCGTGGGGATCGTAAGAGGCGACCGAGGGATCTCTCCAGAGAACGGGCAGCAGCGCTCTCTGTGAGTTAAATCACAACACCACTGCGATCGCCAACCCGCCTGCCAAGCGTGGCGATTATTGGCATTTCCCCCCAAATGATCATGGAAATCATTGGGCGAGGCCCTCGTCCAGCAGTGGACATCATGTGGCTGATGATGTTGATGATGAATATACAGGTGATAGGTGGCTAGCCCACCAATCTGTAAGCTTTCTGTCATACAGAACATACTTTTTGGACTTGGATCCCATGCTGGTCTGGCTCATAAAAATAAAGGAAAGTATTCGAGTATACGGCGTAAAAATCCACCTAAGTGACATAGTCGGTATAAAAGGCTGCAGGAAGGCTATTTATCACCGAAACCTGTACCACGTCTAAATTACAAATTTCAGGATAAAACTGATGAAATTCAAGTCCCGGGATGTCTCTCCTATAAGATCTGCAAGATAGGTATTAAAAAAGAGCCCAAAATTGACTCGCTTAAAATATTATCTATATCTATCACTATTGGGTTTGGGAAGGTAAAGTATGGTGATAGACTTATAAATTGAAGATATGATGAGAACCTCCGCCTGTAATTAGTGTAATGAAAGTCACTGTGTTAGTAGACCGAAAGTTTGTAATTTGAATCGTGAAGGTTAATTTTGTGTAGGACAACCCATGCCTCCTTAAGTACACTCGAACAATCTGTTTTGCGTTTTACTTCAGAAATTCCAAGAAATCTCAAAATCCACTAATCTCCGAAATTTGTTTTCCACAGATCCTACCGAAATGGGAAGCGGTGAAGACCGGCACAATATCGTTCAAGTTCCGAACGAACGAGCCTAATGGCCTGATTCTGTTCAACATGGGTGCGAAACCGCCACGGGTAGGTTGTACGGTAAGGGGTGAAGCTTCTAGGGAGTCGATTCCGTAATTCACGTTCATTGATGAAGTAACATCAAACCCTATCATGCTGTGTTGGGATGCGTGCGACGTGGGACCATTGGCTTCGAGAAATGTCTTTGCAGCAAAATGAAAATGGAATGCAAGTTTGATGAAGATCTTTCGAACAGTCCAGAGTTTACGTTGTGGATGATTGGAGCATTTCCTAGCCAGTAAAAGGATTGAAATATAAGAAGCCTAGCGAAAATGGTAACGTTTTTGCGTTGAAAAGCAGTATATTTATGATATTTATCAGGAACGTCTCTATACAAATGGCGTATTAGAATTTCGTTGCAAGAAAATGTTTCGTCTTCATTCACAACAGACTGTTATTTTGAACCTGAGAAATGATATACCTTTTGTATTATCGTATTTTCTTTCACAAAATATCAAAATAAAAGCAACGGCATTAAAAGCTTGAAACTGATGGTTCGACGAAAACCCAGTCTAATTATTATACGCAACCCAATATTCCAGAAGCAATAGATATTATGATCCATGAGATACGAATGCTAATGAAAATACTAAATCCGTTAATTATTTGTTGGTACATTAAATAATGATGAAATGTTTCGTCGAAATTGATAATATTTCATTACTAAATCTGCTCTTGGATGGAATTATCTGTTGGTTTGTATACAATACTCTGTCAAACCATTTTGTGATATGACAACCCCTAAAATGGGGAATTATCTTTGACGTTTTTCTGACTGATTTTCAGGCGGAGAGCTGTCTTTCCAAACAAAGTTTGACAGTAATGACAGTTCTCCTCCCAAAAATATGTCAGAAAAACGTCATAGAAAATTCCCCATAGTATACGTACATGTCTGTAAAGATACCCTCCCGTCTGACGTCATGCATCATCATAACATTTGACAGACTATTCCTAAGCCCCTCCACACGCATGAATATAATCGTAAGAATCTTCCAGAATAGGACCAGAATCAATGTCAACGGTACAATCCTTAGAAAGTTTCACCCACTGACAAACTTTGATGTTTATTGTCTGTATTTGTGAAACACGAGTAGTGCTAGGTTGTGAGCAACACAGTGAATGTTGACATACCCGTTACTGTAGCTGAAGCACCATGATTATTATTGAAACAATGCACCTTATTGATTAAAACAACCGATGCACAGTAAAGTAACCTAACCTACCTACCTACAAACCTAACAAAAATTATACACAGCGCCTGAATCTGTAGTAATAGCAAAGATAAACACAGAATGTTTTGCAGCAAGTGCCTCAAGGCGCTGTAACATGAAATTGCTTACACTGCTTGTTCGTGGTTTGTTTGGCATCGTTTAGATTTTGGAGATTCGCTGCGTTTGAATTTTATACAATTTACCCCCCCCCACAATGCTGTGCAAACAAGAAAAGTTTTCACAACTCGAACTATGAGCGAGTGCTGTAAAAATATTGTTATTATTTTGGGTTAAACTACTTAAACTTTTCCACGCTTCGGGAGGCAAACGGAATGAAAGTATTTTGTTCTACTTGTTTGAACACCAATATTGCTACCCGACAATACTACGAGTAAAAGTAGAGAAAACTTTAAGGGTGACCACACTTTGGAGCACATGTCTACCGGAGGGGTAGGCAGATACAAACCACTCGCTATCGCAAGTAATTTGTCACCTCATTTCTTTTTCTTAGAGTATATTATTATTTAGAACTTTCAGAGTCTTTTTGTTGAATGTTTAAAATTATTACGTTTATTATTGAAATTATTTCTAAGAAAATAAGATATAAAATTAATACACTTCACGCCTTTTAATCCCAAAGCGGGGTAGGCAGAGGCACTTGCTAAGAAAATGTTAATTCTAAGAAAAGACTCTGAAAATTAATTCTCCCGAGCATGTAATTCTTTATTTACAGTATCTAAGTATTGCATGAACGTAGAGTTCAAATTCTAAATATTTACTGTTCGTTATGTGTTTAATGTTAACTGTGTTTATTAACTCTTTCCGGGACAGTAAACGCCTATAGGCGTCATAAAAATAAAAATCTATTATGTCTATTTTACTGTCCGCCAATGTGTTAAGCAACATTACATTTGGTGTTTAGGAACTTTTCAGAACGACGGAAATGTAAATTGAAAGCCTTTGAAACCGTCTACGAAACTTAGCACAAATCTTTGTTTTTGAGATCAACAAGTAGGTAATGCCGACCGACAGTTCAATGACCATGGCGAATAATGATTTGATCATCATCAGCCCATACTTGTCCACTGCTAGACATAGAACAATAATGATTTATGGTCTTCCAATTTTTTTTAACGATCGTGATCTTGACGTTGCCTTGTATTCTTGATATTGATTGACAAGTATCAAGATTGTGTAATAACACTTCATCATTTAACGTAAATCCTAACCCCCTTACCAGTAAACGCATTGTCACTTATACAACGGTTATTACAGGTGTACTTGAACTGGTTATTCCGTATTTGACATACAACTGACAACTTAAGTTGAGATTTGTGTATCTACGAAATAGCAATTCCATCATTATTAGTAAGGCCCTAAGATTATATTGGAGTATCATTGTGATTGTACTATTCAGTTGAAAAAGGAGTATATTTACACGCTGCATTGATATTGCCTCGCCGGGGTAGGCAGAGGTACCAATTCACACATCAGTCAATTCTAAGTAGACACAATATTAAAAGATTTGTCAAGAAATTTACTTAGCCACTAAAAGAACTTTACAAATAGAAGCATCTATCTATCTATATAAATAAAAATGAATTTATGTTCGTTAGTCTCTCTAAAATTCCAGAACAACTGGACATATTTGGATAATTTTGGTCTTCAATCACACGTGTAAGTCCAGTAAGGGTTTAAAAGGTGTATTTCATCCAATACTCGGGGTACAAAAGCGACTTCCTATAGCAAAACAAATGTTTGCCGAGACACTTAGTAATGTAATAAAATTTCTTGTTAAACTATCAGATAATATATGAATGTATAGGTAAGTACTTACATAAAGTTTCATGTGCAAGAAGGAACACTTAATTAAAACTAAGAAAATTGCTTCGTGGGTGTAAAAAGCGTGATCTAAATTGTAGCAGTAAATTGCAAAGGGCCCGAGTAAGGTCGCACTAAATCTGACCTAGATTAATTTCTTCAGAGAAAATGCCAAATATAAGGGTACCCTTAACTGCAAGGCAATAAAGCTATAAAAGTAACAGTTAAAGAACCGGAGATTTCTTTCTATCTAACTAACTGTGTTTCCTGCGCAGTACAGTCTGAAGGTCTTCAAGTCGCGGGTAAATAGGTACCTTCTGAACAAGTGTGCTCCATCGTAGACCACATCGCTGCTTAACATCAGGCAGGATGGTGATCAAACGCTTGTTCATAGTGATAAAAAAAAAAACTAAGTAACTAATTCCTGTAAGTAAGTATCGTAAGTACCCAAGTAATTTCAAGAAGAAATCTGCCCTTTTTATAAATCTCAGAAGACTGTTATCATGTTACTTCCATATACAAATTAGATTTTTTTTTCAATAAAACCTAAATGTTTAAAAATAACTTAGATTATAAATTTCAAGTCTGTCAGGGTCATAGGTCTACCGCCAAAAGTAAGGATGAAAAGTATGTATCGAAAAAAGATAAAACGCTGAAACCTAAGACACAGATTTATTTTTTAAACACAATGAACAAGCGTTTGACCACCATACTGCCTGATGTTAAGCAGCGATATGGTCTACGATGTAGCACACTTGTTCAAAAATAGAACAGTGACAACTATATACAAAAGGAACGTTGGTATGGAAAATAAACCTACACCCAACAACGTCCTCTCAAAATTCTCTCCACGCCACTGAGAGTATATGACTAACTAAATATTTATAACCAACTAGCTGTCTCGGCAAACATTTGTATTGCCATAAGAAGTCGCCTTTGTACCCCGTGTATTGGAAGAAATAC
>SJJU01007630.1:0-18284 GCA_012932125.1 Conopomorpha cramerella
GGCCGATGGAAACGTAAGGTATGATACTTGTAAAATGATTTTGGGGCAAACGACTCGAGAGTGAGTCGGATACAATACCCTTTTAGGGTCCAAAAGTCTAGTGTTTCTGTTGAATAGACTCAGTATGATATTAAAAGTTCAAAACGGGTATTATAGCGCGATGTTCCCGGGTTTACTTTTTTGTGGTTGTAATTCGATCACTTCTATGAAGCGTATATTTGTTATTTTTTTTAATATTAAGTCTTAGTGAGTATGTTATAAGGATTGAGACTAAATTACTTGTGTTGTACTTTCTTACATTATTCTATACATACTAGAAGTTTAAGTCTGTTGTACTCCAATAAACGAAAATAAAATAAGATTAACCAAAGTTAAGCATTTAGCTTACCTTCGTTATTTGGCCGACGTATCGACACAGTTACACGTGTCGTGGTCGCAACCACGTTTTAAACGTTTAATATCATGTCAGTGCGCGTTTCCTTACAAAAGACTCAGTATGAGCTTATTCCAGTAGTTGCCAATTCTCAAGAACGAAAAAAAAAATCAACGTATTCACACAAAAAGCACGATCAGTTGATCGTGTTTGAGTGTGGACGTCATGTGTTTTTTTTTCGTTTCGGGACATTGACGTCTGCTGAAATACACTCAGTGGACTCGAAAGATCGATAATAAGAGCTGGCACGTTCACGGCATGTTTTTCTATCAGTGCCATTAAGTTATAAAGTTTAGTGGGGAGTTGTGAAATCGAAAAATGAATGAATACAATTATTAATTACATTAAACAAGAATACTTTCCGTTTGTAAAAAGTGATATGTCAGCCCACGTATGTTTATTCAAAGATACTATACAAGCGCTTCGTGTAAATGCCTTAAGATGCTAGCTCTTATTAATCGATCTGTACAGAAACAGTGGATTCCAACTTAAAGGGTATTTTCGATTCACGCTCCATAAAAATCTAACAACATATTCGTTGTAATCAAAATATGAGTCATAAGTATGTTTCATGAAGCATAGAAATAAATAAAATTATTATGAAGCGAAAAACTTCTCGAGAGGTCCCACAATAATCTATAATAATAACAAGTATAATATAGGAATCGATTTCTACTTTTAGCCTGTTTATTAATTCGAGGAACGATTTGACAGATCGATCTGTCACTGCGAAATAATGTGGCCATATTTTCAACGATACAGATGTACCTAGTTACTATGTAATGTACCTATTACAAATTATTTAGATTTTTTTTTGTATGTAATGTATTAAAAATATTTTTTTCAAATTATGAAATTATAAAACAATGTATGTTCTCCTACCCAGATATTGTATTTTTCGGAAAATCTATTATCAGTAGGTACGTGATACGACATGTCAAAGCAATTCGAGGAACGAATTAATGAACAGGCTATAGTCGCTCCTATGTTTTTTTAAAGTTCTCCTCGATTTATCTGGTCTACCATCATCAAACCCTGACTTCCTTATCACCACCTTTGAAATATCTTCTTTCCAACAAAAAAAGATTTCTCTAACTCGTTTCCTAAACGACAAAGTTATCCGCGAACCAACATAAAAAAAGACATTGAGAAAGACGACCTTTTTTGAAATCGCTTTAAAAGGTCGTCAGTTTTTCTGAGAGTAGCTGAAGCCTATCGAGGGTGATTCGATATTTTCTATTTGCGAAAAATAACACTTAACGTCGATTCTGTTTGCCAGCCTTTATTCTACTTCAACACTTCCCGTGTATCATACAGTGCACTACGCCTTATCTCGTGTGTAGAGCAAACTAAAAGAATAACCATGACGAATAGCTTTGCTTTTCCATTTTAAGCTATTTTCTCTTCCGTTATGTTTCTATGCGTCTCATTGTTATGTCCGGGTCCATTTAATGTAAATTATTAGCTTTGTAATGTACAATCGATATACTGTTATGGGTAAATCGTACTTTATTGCCCGAGTTATCAACCACCTATATTCCTCGCATATTCTTAACTGTACGCTCATCCAAGAAAGTGGTATATTAGTTTTAGTAACTCTTCCTGTGCCACCAGTGGCGTGCACACCATATAGGCAAAAATACACTGGCTGCCTTAGTATTTTAGCTTGCCGACCTAATAATAGAGTTATTGCTAGATCATTTTTTGTTGTACTCACGACATGGGATAACGAAGGTCCTGTGTTTTGTGAGTGAGTAGATAGGTAAGTATATTTCGTAAAGACAAGTTACCTATACATATGTGTCAATCCGTGAGGTTTACTGCCTACCTTGTCGTAAAAGCCAGTGCACGCCACTGTGTGCCACTAAAATATCAATAAGGTACAGTTGATATATTGTGACAAGTAAAAAATGTCAGAACAAACACAACTAGACTTGCAAGCCGCTTACCACCTTCAGTGCGTCTCTTTTCCGCCAAAATGTATGGAAAATCATGTACTTCTGGAACCAAACTGTCACTTTTACTACTAATTTGATAGTTTGGATCGAAAATTGCACTGATACGCAGTAAGGGACAGAGCATATGTTTTCTTACTCTTTCACTCCTGCATGTTTTCCATATCGTTGTCTCGTTTTATTCTTAACGTCAGTTTAGGATTGCGAGTCTAGTTGTTTATGGTCTGAGTAAAAAATGAACCATAATGTCTAATGCTTGTCAATGTTTTTAAATGAAATCAAACCAATCAATCAATATTTTTGCTGTGGCATGGGAATACTGGACTAAATGAGTGAGTAAAATGTAACGTGTGCCACACATTTGACCAAAACTTTCAATAAAAATTTTCATTGTACACAAGATAATGCTCAATGTAAAATATAGGTCTAAGACCGATCTACACCTTGGTGTATTGGATGCAAGACTGGACTTAGAAGCCAATGGTGCAGGCATGGTGTGTGGCCCCAGCATAATATTTCAATGTTTTAATTTCTAGAATCTGATAGAAAAGCATGGTGATATGGATGTACTAGTACGTATGACTTGCCACTGGAATTAATAAATTACTTCACGACAATAACGTTTTTGTTTCTGTATCAATACATAGTATTACGCTTGGTGAACTGTAGCCGAACTTTGCTTAGCACGAGTCTCTGTCTACCCCGCTTTGGGATTAAAAGGTGTGAAATGTGCACATAGTATAAAACGAAGTCGCCTCCTGCTGTCTGTGCCTATGTAGGTATGCGTAGAGCAGTGGCGTACATACAAAGGGGCAAAAAGACACTGCCTACCTTAGTATTTTGGCTACCCGACCTAATAATAGAGTTATTGCGAGATCCATTTTTGTTGTACTCACGACATAGGCTGACGAAGGTCCTGTGTTTTGTGGGTGAGTTGATAGGTAGCTACCTATATTTCGTAAAGTTATCTATACATAGGTGTCAATCCTTGGGGATTACTACAGTGCACGCCACTGGCGTAGAGATTTAAAACTGAACAACGAATTTTGCTGCGGTGTTCTTTAGTAGATAGATAATAGTGATTCTTGAGGAAGTTTTATTTATATGTATAATACACGCATATAGCAGATAAATTCTGTTCATATTACTGAAAAACAACGTTTACCGGATCAGCTAGTAATTTATAAAAACAATCGTGAAAGTGATATAAACTTGGTGTTGTTTTGCTATCGATAGTTTGACTGTTTTTTTATATGCACCTACTATTTAAGGTAGAGGTCACCTTCAATATTGAGAGCTACTACCTTTTTTATCGTGAGGAAATCCGTTATGGATATCCATGCCACGCCACTGGAGGCTGTATTCGTAGTTACCACGCGGCTTATTCCGATTATCCACCCTGGAAAATGTACCTCCGAATATTCGGAAAATGCGCGCTCGATTATCCACCCTTGAAAATTTAATTTATATGTCGAGGTGAATTCTTGGATGCGTGTTTTCCCACTATCCACCCTGGTGTGGATTTTCTAGAGTAGATATTCGGAATAAGTCCACCACACCCTTTTAGTGGCATTTTACGACAAGCAAAGGATAACCTCAGTTCTATTCATACTGTCCAGAACTGCGGGTTAAGATGCCTAATAGTACTTATAAAGCCATGTTTATTTTCGATCCTGACTTCAATAATCTACTAATAAATTAGTTGGAAGCATTAGCAAAAGTTGCCATAGAGGGAGCCACCACGAGCAAATAAATAGGGAGGGATGAATTGAAGAGTCCATCAACCAATCACAAAGCTTGTTTAACGATAACTATTTAACATGCGCTGTTAACACCAACAGTTTAACAAGCCACCGGAAATTGGCTGTTAACGTTGTCGTTGCCTACCAATTTAATCTATTTAGGGTAAACTGTATAATTATTGACCGGTGGGGAGTGAACGGACACACAGTGCATAAAGGTAAAAAAAAAGTATTCGACAAAAGTGGCTAAGTACTCAATAAGTGGCCTTATCTATCTATAAATATGGTTATTTGTAAGGAGAAAATAATATAGTAACGTAATCCTTTATGTAAATTAAGGATATATAGGATCTTTTTAGCTCTCTAAAAAAAAAGAGAACGCCCTACCAGGACAGATAAATTTTGTTCATGTATACATATAATTTGTGATTGTAACATGACACTTAGCCAATTGAGTAAGTACTTAATTTTAGCTAGAATTTACCGTTTTTCCTGTATACTTAGCATGGACGGATGCCACGAATGGTCCGAGAAGCCCGACAACACCTTAACGTAACTTAACGTAACAACCTTGGCATAGATTTGCTACCAGCATTTTTTGGCGAGCATTAATTGGCACGTGGCTAAAAAAATCCCTATCGATTCCTTGTTTTCATGGATATTTAATACCAAGCACCTAAAACGAATCAACTAAGGGAGTAGGTATTACAGGAGTGGCAAGAAATCACATTAAAAATATTCAGCGCCCACGCGCCAAAAGTACCTACTGTACAGTATACGTCTGTTTTTTGTTTTGTCGATATCTCGGGGCTTCTCGTCTCACACGTGGCGTCCATTCTAAGCCTGCTTAGGGTTCATAATGGTGGGAAGGTCAAGTTGAAGGCAGGTCATTACGCCCCTTTCAGGTTTAGGGAACACGTGAAACCTTTCGATTTGGTGACGAGGCGCTATAGGCAATAAGGAGTGGTTATTAAAAGGGTACGCTAGCGACATAATAATAATTCTTTATTTCAGTCAACAAAAGATGCCTTAATAGAGGTATCGGCTCATGAAAACAAATATAAGTACCACTATGAAAAAAAAAGTTGCACCTACCGCGGCTTATCCCGATTTGGAAAGGCGTCAACTTCCCAAATGGGTATCCCCATTGTTGATAAGTCCACCGCAATTGTGTTCACACACATTAGGCTATACGTATTTTACCACGATAGTTGCCTTCACCGTATGATCGATGGATAGGTACCAGTGGCGTGCACACCATATAGGCAAAAAGACACTGCCTACCTTAGTATTCTGGCTACCCGACCTTATACAAGAGTCATTGCTAGATTTTTTGTACTGTACTCACGACATAGGCTAACGAAAGTCCTGTGTTCTGTGGGTGAGTAGATAATGTCGTAAAGACAAGATACCTATACATATGTGTCAATCCTTGCGGATTACTACCTACCTTATCGTGAAAGCCAGTGCACGCCACTGATAGGTACATAGGCTGTAAAAAGAGTCCTTATAGCAGATATAACTGCAGCCACGGTGCCAATTCTGCTCGACTCTCGGTAGTTGCATCGTTCTGACATCGTAGTGGAAAACGATGTGCATCTCTGTTTTACTGCGGACGAATTGAAACGTAGTGAAACGAAAGTTACGAATTCAGCAATGCACATCTTTTGCCGCTATGATGCTAGAACGATGCAACTACCAGAGTGTAGCAGTCTCGACTCGACCACTGGATCGCAGACGATCTTACACTATAAAATACATGTATGTGTTCTGCAGTCTTTCTTGAAAGCCATTATCCCGGAACACTACCCCCCTTGACCTAAATGAGGTGTTCGTCAAGGTCGCCAGATCTTTTGTGGGAACTACAACCACAAACTATTTAAAATAGCCATGACACATGAGATCAATCCTACGACCCTCACAAGTCAGGGGTCTTCGTTATAAAACGAAAAAAACGCCCGGGAAGGAAGGGGATAAGCCTTTCGAGCTATTACTGGTATTGATGTCATCTTTTCCTCCCAAAGTAGTGTAAAATGTAGATGCTGTGATGGTCATTTCGTAGGTATACATACTTTTCCACTCTGTATACGAATCGACAAAGACTCCTTTAGAATAAGTCACTTAAAAATTAATTAAAAGCTGCTTCAGGTAAGGAGGCCTTATCCGATCGGATTTCAGTTTCCTTGCAATCACAATTTTAAAGTGAGATCTTAATTTTAGTATCCATTACAGAGACAGTAAAATATTTTGCCTTAAAATTATATAAACTGAATGAAGACAATAAAATAAACACACTAAGGCCATGGGAAATGTTGACTTAAAACTTATTTGCAAATTATACTTGTGTAATGAATTCTTCTAACCGTAACGCGTGATCATAAGTATAAATTACTCTCTGGACGTTAATTTTATAACACGCGTACCTACTGAGAACACAATGATTATGAGTAAAACCATGTCGACAGACTTTAGACTACACCTTCCTACTGCACCAACCTGAGGCTCAATGTTTATTTGACATTTTGCAGAATGGTTTTTCATTTGGGTTAATGTAATATCTTTAATATTGTGAGATAAACCGCAGAGACTTCCTGTCATGCGAGTCGTAAGAGGCGACCGACGGAACTCTCCGGAGGACGGGCAGCAGCGCTCTCTGTGAGTTAAGGCACAACACCACTGCGATCGCCAACCCCAAGCCAAGCGTGGCGAATATTGATTGGCATTTCCTCCGAAATTGATCATGGAATTCATTGGGGGAGGCCCTCGTCTAGCAGACGAGGTGTCTAGACGTCATGTGGCTGATGATGAAAAAAAAAATAAGACTACTTACCTAGTTACTGCACCTATCTCGCTCGGATTATTAATTTGGCATGTAGAACGCCTCACGATTTTATTGCATTAGCAAAACAATTACCCCCTTACAAATAAACGCCTTTTTACTTACACAACTGTTATTACAGGTCTACTTAAACTGGTTATTCCGTATTTGACATACAACTGACAAGTTAAGTTGAGCTTTGTATATCTTCTAAATAGCAATTCCGCCATTATTAGTAAGGCCCTAATAATCGATTTTTGTTAGAGACCGTACATGAGTAAATATTTTGAATGCTGCGCCCAGTGTACCTGAAGCATTTACTTCAAATTGCCACTTTCTGACTTTCGGAAAATTTACTAGGTGTGAAATAGACAACACGTACGGATGGTGTAACTTTATTATCACAAACTCTGCCTTTCTCAGGAACAAGTACCTACTTTGTTCCAAGTTTATTACCGTGATTATGGCGAGGGTTATGATATGAGTTTGGCACCTATGTATCTATACCTTCCTACGGTACGTACCTGCCGATGTTTTGTAATGGCACCTAGACTGTAGGTCCGGCTTTGCATATTATATGAGGTACCGTTGGATAAGTCTTAATCTATGTGCTGAATGACATATAGGTACATATAATAATAATTTTAAAAATCAATATCGGGTCCGGTGCCTATTTACCTCTACGCGACGATTTTAAAATAATATGTAAGAAAAAACATAATTGAATTTTTTATATGTATTTACGTAAGATGACAATCGTCGCAATTTGTCGAATCGACCTAAAATTAATTAGGTTTTAATCGGTTCTATAATAGCAATGATTATATTATTGTCTTACTTAGTTAAATAAATATTACACATGTGTACTATTATTGTAAAAATTCTCAGAACAACACAACTCTTAAAAACATTGACATCCTGTGAAGATTTAGTTAATTCAAAAATACTGAAATCAAACTCCAGATATCTAGCGGGTAGTTTAAGAAAAGCTTTTTGTCAGTGTACCCTTACGCGACATTCGTGTCATTAAGGTGTACACGATCGATAATTACAGAACGTCTAACTTCGATCATCCTGTCGCTTAATCCACTAACTGCAAACACCGAAACAGTAATTAGACGAATTGCTTCGGGTACCAACTAATAATAGAGCGGAATGGGAAACCACTAAACAGTCGATCAAACCGTCATTACCCAGCTCGCGGCCGCTGCCCCGCATCAAAAGCTAAAAATCACCGGCTAATACTGAACGCTATCCTGTTCGGCTTCATTCGAAGGTTTACGTCGATCACATTCGACACAATATTAAAATAGCGGAATATGTATACCTACGACTCTACGCCCGTACAGCTTGTGCTCCAACGGACCGCTCAGTGACGTCATTTTTCTAATCCTTCCAACTGCTCTCGGCTAACCAGTGCTTACGGTTCATTTGCGTGTTATGTTCGGACGGGTGCTGTGTGTATTGGGCTGGGTGCCGCGTTGTACGTGGCGGGTGTGCAGGAGGTCGGCGCGAGAGGAGGCAGCTGCCGGCGCGGCGCATGCGCGCGGCGTGGTCGCCGGAGCTCCGGGAGCAGCGGGCGGCCAGTCGGTGCCGCGCCGCCCGGTCGATCCCCGGAGCGCGCCGCTCTATCCGCCTACCTACTACCCATTCACCGGAAAATATACTACACACAAAAGGAAATAAACGTGCAAACAAACGACAGTCGCGATAACCGTTACACAATCTGAGTTGAAAAGGAAATTATGTGAAAAGAACACGTAATAGATGACTGTGATTTCCACTATCAGCATGGGGCACGTCGGGCCACCTGCCGTACTGTGACAACAAGACCTTATCGGTGCAGGATTGAATTGGATTTTTTTTTGTGTTAAGTTTAAGTGTGATACGCGCGACTCTGAATCAAGTTTTAGTTAATAAGGACTATAGAAATTAGAAAGTAATGTGTTTTCTTTTCGAAAAGCTCAATGAGGGTGCAATTTATTCTACATAAGGTTGGTACACACACACCGTACTACTCCTCTATTTAGAAAAGCTCTCGAGGTTTTGTAATTCCTTTGCCTCGACATCTGGTGGTGACGTTTTTATTACGATTTTTGCCACAGTTTCGTGTTTCTAGTAGCTGTGGCTTACGAATAATAAAAATAGGACAGACCGTTAGATAAAGTACTTACCTATCCATCAGCCAACCCATGCCATGCTATAAAAATTACGACCAGCGAACCATCGTATTTTATTTCTATTTATATTAAAAACAGCGTTTAATGTAGACAGGTACAGTTGGCACAAAGGAAAACGTAAAAGAATGTTATTAACTTTTGTTTTTGACTGTTATGTATAGGTAAGTACACGGGACGGGTTAAGATGTTGTTATTGTATATTGGTTAGTGTAAATAGTATGTACTACGTGAGAAAACTACCTACTATTTATTATATTTCGTATTAATATAATAGTGATAAAAAAAACGGGGAAAGAGATCATCATCATCATCAGCCACAGATGTGATGACGTCCAGGGAAAGATGTAGTAGGATTCAAAATTATATTATCTTTGTCAACGTAATATGAGAATTTAAGCCGACGTATCTCACAGGCACAAGTAGTTGTATTTGCGGGTAGGTACTTGAACTTCCCTTGGATGTAGTGGCTCAGGCTGTTCCGGGGTTCCGGGCAATAACACGCGAGTGGACACTGTGGGATTTTATTGGGTGCGAGTGCCACATAACACCCTCGTTGTCGCCGCTAGCGGCGGGGTATCCATAACGGATTTACTCACGATAAAAAAGGGTATTTGTACTTGCAATCAGAAGGTTGTGAGTGTGTGAGTCCGGCTGGTGGAAGTTTAAAAGAGACTCTCTTACTCTACAATACATTTACGGATGAAACCCGCGCAGGTACCATAAGGTGTGTGAACCCTGTAACAACGTCAGATTTACTACCACCTGACGTTGGATTACGGAAGCTTGCCTCGTCTACCGCTTTGAAATTCAGTGGCACGAACAATTTTCATATCGCAGAATATCTATGACTGAAAATATACCTATATCTTTCTATATTCCATAGTTTTTTATATTCAGCTTTTTAGTTCCACTTGGAAAAAAGACAGTTGAAGATACGATTATTTAAAGATCATAGTTGTTAAATTGCTTATGAAATTAAATAACAACAATAGAAAAAATTAACATATCTGTATATATAATAGGACTCCGAGCAATGGCCTCTTATCAACGACAATCGTCATTTTTTTTACCTCGAGAGATTTTTACTTTAGACCTTTCTATGGGGATGGACATTTTTTTTTCATTTCCCCACATTGACGCCATAGTAAAAGTTGTTCATACTGACGAGCCAAACAACGTTTCCAAAACCATTGCTGGGGGTCCTTTTACATTGCAGTATAAAAATAAACAAATTTGTTAAACCCATTTTACTTTAGGGTGCTTTGTTCGTTAGATAGGTTAGGCAGTTACCTACTCACCCACATTTTATCTAAAGTGTGTGAACTTTAATTATTTGTACCAATTAGTGTTATCTGCTACTTTTTATCTAAATTACAAACTTTTATTTGAGTCATGATCACAAAAATGTGTCAAATTAGGTAGGTGCAGTTTTTGTCGGAATCTCTACACATTATTTATTTAATAGGTACCTACTTACTGTATTGCACCAACAGGAAGATTCAGTCATGAATGAGAGAGGTATCCAGATAATTTACCAGTTGGTATCTCAACATGGGTGAAAAAAATATAGAGGTCGGTACAAGGGTCGGTAGTTAAATAAATGCCACTAATAAGTACGATCGGCCATGAAAGTGGTGACAGTTTTGGTGACACTTCTTGTGTCGTTGAAATAGCAATAAGGTAGAGTTGTTATAATGAGACAAGTCAGCAATTGGGTGGTTTGAACCTTAGGATGGTAGACCTGATTCTTGGACTGTATACCAATTCATACTTACCAATATAATAAATGCGAAAGTAACTCTGGCTGTCTGTCTTGCTTTCACGCCAAAACTACAGAACTGATTTAAGTAATAATAATAGTTTTAATAATAATTTGGTATACGGATAGTTTAGAGCCTGAGAAAGGTAATAGGCTACTTTTTAATTGGAAAACATTTTTGTAAACAATGTATATTAGCAAGACAATGTTTGCCGGGTCAGCTATTGTTCCATAACGTGTTTTATGTTTTATTGTAATCTGCGATAAATCCCAGATTACAATAAAACTGGGATAAATCCCAGGTTACAATAACTTACGGTTTTTTATTTATTTAATTAGCCTGGATTTGTTTCCCACTGCTGGGCAGCTTTGACATTTAATTGGACTTTAAATTTATTTGTATAATGGACTGTTATACAGGGTGTAAAAGCACTCAGAGCAATGGTCTTAGAAGCGTTAGAAACGCCTCGGAAGATAACCTTGTATGAAGATGAAAAAAAGGTTTTGCGTTTCCCGGCATTGTGGTCATAGTAAAAGTTGTTCATATTGACGCCCAACAACGTTTCTAAGACCATTGCCCGAGGTCCTTTTATACTCTGTATATGACCTTAATTTTTGCTCGAGTGTAGCTTAGCTGTAGTGCTTAGCACACATATAAGCAGAAAGCAGTATAATAATATAATATTACTTAATAACATGTACATATAAGTAAGGTACGTTCACCGCTGGATGAGGGCAAGTAAATTAGGCTTTTATTAGGTCAGTAGTTTTTTTTTTTTCAATTAAAATCTAGCCTATGTCCTTTCTCAGACTCTAAACTATATGTGTACCAAATTTCATTTAAATCGGTTCAGTAGTTTTGGCGTGAAAGCGAGACAGACAGACAGAGTTACTTTCGCATTTTTAATATTAGTAGGGATAATAACCTGTACTACGATATGGGTTAGGTTACATTATATGTTATCGCGAAATATGCACGGGAACAGAACAAACGGTACATACGTACCGCGGGTAAAACCACGTGGCAGAGCTAGTAGTAACTTTTAAGTAAATTGTTTTACTTGAATAGGACTGTACATAACTGTGCAGCCCCCACACTGAATAGGGATAAATTGCTCAGTGAATAACGTCGTATAATCTATTTATCTGCTTATGAAAACAACCAATTTGCCACTACTCGAGTTAGTTCTACCTATATTATGTACAGTCGATCAAAAAAGTGGTTTACCAGTTTTGATTACACTACCTGTGGAACAGGAATGTCATTAAGGTAAATGGATACCTATAACACACACTTCACGCCTTTTAATCCCAAAGCGGGGTAGGCAGAGGCACTTGCTTAGCAAGTGCCCACGGTTCATCATGCGTCTTTAACCCAACGTGACTGGGGGTGAGCCCATCGGCTTCTCGCTTCCAGCCCCCCTAGCACAGCGCTCCAAGAAATAAGTGACAAGACATATAACCCTCTGCGATTTGTTGAAACTAGCTGAGTCACACAAAGCGTGACATAGCAGCCAATCAGAGCGCGTATTTGTTCTATGTCATATCTTTCTTGGCGCGCGTGCTACGCCTGCAGCTTCCGCCAGCCATCTTGCGCAATGTTTTCTATTAGTTTTCGTTTATACAAGTTCACACTTACCTACTGTAATTTGCCCTTATCTTTTATATTAAATGTGATAGAGACAAGGCTCTACGAAACTTTTATGGTTACCTTTGACTTTTAAAGGTAGAAATAACTTGTAGTAAAATAAAGTCCTCGAACACTCAGATAGAAGGATTGCTCCCAGCGGGTCGTGGGGAATTGGAAGAAGTAACGTTGGATGATAAGCATTCCCATCTTATAATTTATTTTCACGAGCTACGCTGCCGTCGTCGGCGTCGGCCGTGCCCTGGCCTGATTTCAATTAAAACTTTTTAGCCTCTTTTTCACGTCTCTGAGAGCGACGCTACAGTCACAGAACTATATTACTCTAGTAACTTATCGCCTCTGATGGCCTTGCGTTAGTTAGTGCAAAATGTGTACAGTCGGCAAAGAATCTGCTCTACCAGCCTAAGGTTGAAACTCATATGAATGAATTAAACATTAAGGTTCATTGTTCACTTGTCACAATATGCCAACTCAACCTTATTGATGTTTTAGTGACACAGGAAGTGTCATCGAAACTGATAGACCATTTTCCTGGCCGACCGTACCAGAAACCGGCGAGCATGATTGAAGAGGTGTATGGATCTGGAGAAGGCGAAAAACATTTCCCAGGGTCGGTCGTAACAATTGGAGATCTATGCCTATCCCTGTGGGAAACGGACGTGGCGTGTATGTATGAAAAATGGCTGTCGATAGAAGTTGGGACCTTGAGGACCTCATTATTGGATTATAAATTCCATTATAAGTCGGTTGTTAATAGCATAATAGCGCGCCGTTTACTTTAATGAACATATTTTACGTATTTGCTTACATTTAATGCAAAATATTTACCTTATATAGGTAGGTATGCAATTTTGTAAAAAAATACTTGCAAAACGGCACATTGAATATTTTTATCTCCGATCACACATTAGCATAGTACAGTCAAGTTTATCATGTTTACTACTTTTATTTCACATACACGTCACATCTAGTATTCCTTTAATTTAACTGCATTCAGAGATTTCTCGATAAGATTTTTCAAACCGAGAATCGTACTAGCTTAAAATTAAAGAAAAACATACTTAATTGTCACATTTTTTACGCTTTATCTGTAATTATTATACCACCAGGATGTGGAATGACTTGCCGGAGTCTGTGTTTCCTTTACGGACCTTCCTTTACTGAGTAGCTACTCCTGTTCTACCACCTTTACAGGTAGGACAGCAGTAGCTACCCAGCGGTGTGATGGGTCCATAATGCAATATTCCTTTCGTCAGTTGACAAATTGGAAAGGCCGAAAACAATCATGCTTAGGTAGAAATTTTATCGACGGCAAAAATATACAGGATGATCCTGAAATATCTTTTTTAGCCGAAGCCTAGTGTTTTTGTAGAACCTACTGAGTCCATTTCAGCAGGCGTCAATGCCCCGGAACGAAAAAAACAATTCGGTCTATTCGTACAAAAACAGAGAAAAAGGTTATCGAGTATTTATAGACGGTCAAATGGTGTTTTTGTCGTAAGTTTCAGCATAAAAGGTATTTCAGATCAACTTGTATATTCCTGAAAATTAGAAAATACTTAGGTACTACGAAAAAAAATCTTCAGTTTCGTGTCCCCTAAAGTGTAAAATAAGTTCTATACTTTTACCGTAGTTAAACGCGATGTATATCACAGGTGTACTGGAACTGGTTATTTCGTATTTGATATACAAATGACAAGTTAAGTTGAGCTTGGTATCAATTTATTAATAGTTAAACTAGGTTTATTGCTAAGGACAAAAAAGTTAAATCATTGATTAACTAATTGACATATTATATCAGTCAAAACAGGTTTGTCCGTATTTAGATAACATTAAATCAGAGGGTTATATGGGAAACGATGAGATTCAAATGGCTTTTTTCTTTCTCATTTTCAAATTAATTTTTCGCTACAATTATTGTTTTAATATGGTGGAATTAGTGTAATGTGCTGGTGATGGAAAATAAGGTAGTGAGAGTGAAAAGTAAAGGAGAGGACTCCTATTTGATCAATTTGTTATTCCCGTTTAATTTTTCACGCAGCATTGAAAGTTTTAATGTGTTTTTGACACGACTTTGACTATGGATGACTTTATCGATAGACTATGACTATACTATAACTTAAACACGAAGAGAACTACTTTGTTTGTGGCAAAATTGTAGGTTTGAACATAAAAGCCAAGATTAAAAAAAAACATTAAATCAAATCATTTATTTCTTCATTGTTATAAGTGCTATTACATACAGATATACAGTACCTAGCATAACACAAAGCTTTATGAAAGTCATGTATGATTTTTAAAACAAAAGTAAACGACCCCGGTTCGAATTGATTTCTTTTACTGTCCAGAAGATTATTAGAGTAGCTTTAGAGAGTTTTACTAACAGTATACTAACGCTTTGCAAACTTTATGTATAGCAGGGTTAGTTAAGTGGAGAGTTCCAATGTAGACAATATTATAGGTAGGTATATCCTGTTATCAGTGGCGTGCACTGGCTTTTACGACAAGGTAGGCAGTAATCCCCAAAGATTGACACCTATGTATAGGTAACTTGTCTTTACGAAGTCTAGGTACCTACCTATCTGCTCACCCGTAAAACACAGGACCTTCATGTCGTGAGTACAACAAAAAAAAAATCTAGCAATAACTCTATTATTAGGTTGGGTAACCAAAATACTAAGGTAGGCAGTGTCTTTTTGCCTATATGGTGTGCACGCCACTGCATGTTATTACAAATGGTGCAAATTGAAGAGTCTAGCTGAATGCATGATAATTAGTTTCAAACACGTATTATAGAGCTCACACAGTGTTCCTTTTGCTCTTACCCTTTATCCGTGTGTAGGTGGACGGTATTTTGCTATTGTGAGAGTGGGAGACACTACAATACCTAAAACATGTTAATAATTTTGTTGTTGTTGTTAGGAAAAATTTACTTATTATTACAAGTCATATAGGTTCTTGGATCTTGGATACTGAATACATATTATATTAATACATCATTACATTATAATAATAATACATAAACCCCTAGATGTCCACTTCGCTTTTCAAATCACTTTTTTTTAAACTACTATAAAAGAGCGTTGGTCCACTATCCTGCGTGACGTTAAGCAGCGATTTAGTATTCGATGGAGCACACTTGTTCATTCGGTTACTACACCACATCAAAAGTGTTTAGGGATCAAGTACATTTTAGAAGATTGCAATCAAGAATATAATATTTTACAAAATTTATCCAAAATATGGTGATAAGTCATTGATACAGGCATGGGGAATTAGGTAGGAGACCAATGCAGAAGATTACATTTGATTTAAATAAATTAGATTTTTTTAGAGCTAAAAATGTTCTTGATCCCTAGACACTTTTGATGTGTGAATTTACTTTACCCCAGTGACATGAAGACCTCCAGACTATACTGCTCAGGAAAAACAGAGATACAATGAATGTGTGCGAATCTCAGTTGTGACAGAGTTCACGATAATATTTACCTATTTTTAAAGAATCAACAACAAGTTGACGAAGGAAAAGAAGCTTTGACCTTACCTCCGCTCCTACCTACAAATAACTCAATTGCCACTTTGCTTGAGGAGGCTGTTTTTTCACTCCTGACATAATGGTTATTTGGGTAAAGTTGTTTGTTTTCGTGAGTCGGGCAACCCTTTTTTAGTTTCACTAACTAATTACCAGTTAGGTAATCACTACTTATACAAACTAAAAAGGTAAATGAATACCTAAAAAACTGACCTGCCAGTACAAACGGGCTGGTGTGACCCGGATTTTTTTAATGCCGAATCGCGAGTTTATTATAAACGCGAAAGTTAAAAAACCCTGAACGGATTTGTATTAAACTTTAACCCCCTTACCAATAAACGCGTTCCCACTTACACAACGGCTATTACAGGTCTACTTGTACTGGTTATTCCGTATTTGACATACAACTGACAAGTTAAGATGAGCTTTGTATATCTTCGAAATAGCAATTCAGCCATTGTAAGGCCCTAAGTTGTTATACGTTGAAATATCATATCTAGGTTTAACAAGTTAAAGGACTTCAAAAATGGAGTCTTTCTCAATATGCTATTTTTATGATTGTTCGTGGATAGCTCCGTCGTTTATGAATGAGCCGATGTTTTTTTGTTGTAATGAAGATATTTCCAAGGGAAAAATAGATAAATCGAAGGGGCTTTTAAAAAAAAATATAGGCGGTCGACGAGTTCTGGTTAAAGTCGGTTCTTTTACTTTAAAATCATTAGAACATGTTATTTATAACTCTATAAATGTGCCCCGGCGAGTCACCCTCCGCTTATCCCTGTACCGTGGAGAATTAGGGCCAAAGGCCTTTGTATGAGACAGTAGCCGAAACAGTTTACTGGTACTATAAGGTGAAAACCAACTAATTGCTGACCGAGATTGCTTATCCTCAGTGATAGGTTTCGGTGCATCGAAGTCGAGGATCTATGAACTGAAACACCACTTCTCAACTATGGATTAGAGCTCAGAATTCTTGTATACATATGTATAATAGTAACGAAATCAAGGAATTTTCTAGTATGTAGGTATAAAAATGCAAATTTCTAAGTATAAATTTGCTGCCCCGGCAAACCTTGTTTTGCCGATATACATTATTAACAGTGTTTCTCTGCTATTATATGCATCTTTTATACATATAAACCTTCCTCAAGAATCACTCTATCTACTAAAGAAAACCGCATCAATATCCGTTGCGTACATTTAAGCATAGGTAGATACGGACAGACGGCAGGAGGTGACTTTGTATTATACCTACTGTGTAATTGTTGATACATACACACCTCAAAAGTGTCTAGGGATCAAGAACATTTTTAGCTCTAAAAAAGTCTAATTTATTTAAATCAAATCTAATCTTCTGGATTGGTCTCCTACCTAATTCCCCATGCCTGTATCTGACTTATCACCACATTTTGAATAAATTATGAATGAATTCAGTTTTTGTAAAATATATTGATTGCAATCTTCTAAAATATACTTGATCCCTAGACACTTTTGATGTGTGTATATTTTAAATACCAATTTCAATTTAGAAATGTAAGGAATGTCACTTATTTAGTGCATGCCTACAGTGTTTAGGTGAAACCACGACTTATTCCAGGCTAAATATACCTAGTTCAATCTCAATGACTCTGATATCTATCAAAGTGTACCTAATAATGAATGGTTGTCAAGCTCCACGGACGATGGGCGCTGATTAAAAATCGATACAAGCCGCAATATATTGACAACGGCCTAATAAAACTCCGTACAAAATTATCAGTCATGATATGACGTCATTGCTTCTTTAATGGAGTATCTATTAAAAACTGCTTGTGTGAATGCCTTAGTTTTCTTCTTATAGAGGGTTACTGGTTAAGTCGATCTATTCCCGCTAAAGGCTATTAGCAGTGGCGTACACTGGCTTTCACGACAAGGTAGGCAGTAATCCCCAAGGATTGACACCTATGTATAGGTAACTTGTCTTTACGAAACTTAGGTACCTACCTAGAGGTACTCACCCACAAAACACAGGGCCTTCGATAGCCTATGTCGTGAGTACAACAAAGAAGGATCTAGCAATAACTCTATTATAAGGTCGGGTAACCAAAATACTCAGGTAGGCAGTGTCTTCTTGCATATATGGTGTGCACGCCAATGGGTAATAAACATCATATTTTTTTTTTTTTATTTTCTGACCGATTTTACTATGTTACTATATTTTTTTTACTGCCATACCTA
>SJJU01007632.1:0-11329 GCA_012932125.1 Conopomorpha cramerella
TTTAGTACATTTTATTTGGTTTTCCAATACTTATCAATATAATCCAGTGCGCGTTGAAATCTTTTGTACTGAAAATAATTTGTTTTAGTTTCTTTACATAGATTGTAAAATTACATTTGCCGGCTTTAACTGAAGGAGGCCTATAAAGTTTCATGTGGCAGCTTGTAAAAGAGTATTTAGATGATATTTACAAAACCAGAAACAATCGGATGTATTTTAACTTTGGAAATTAGTAAAATTTGCGAAAGCTATCTGAAGTGGTCTAACAAGAATGGGTTAAGATCACAGAATCATTTTATGTATTAAATACCATTATCTGTGGTTGTATAGCACCGGCCTAGAATAATATAAATATTATTAAGTATAACTAAAAAGCACGTCTTGCGGTTTATGGTAGTTAGACAGACATTGCTATGGCAGAAGAGACATGAAAGTACATAAATGCTATAGAACCCCTATTTTTGGTGCGGACTGTGTGATGAAGTAATAAGAGAACGCTGTGGTTTAAAAGAAGATAGTAAATACAAGTAGGAATTAATAATCCGGTCGTAATGAATGTCTCCGGCCGGTAAGAATGAAGGGAAGGTGCTTAAAGATTTGTTACGAAGTCGTTCCGAATTTAAAAGGGCATTTCGGTAAAGTAGAGCTTGTCGAAGGGTTATCGATCGAATTGTTGACGTTTTAAACAAAGGAGAGAACTATAAATAAAACATAACCGACTTCAACCAGTAAAATATTAAGACATTTGTGTTTTCTTCATGGACGCCAATCAATGTCGGAACTGAAGCAAATTTATGGAAAGCCAATGAGGTCTCTCACTCTCAGTTCACCCCGTCAAAAGTTTTGAGGATAGTAACATAAAAAAAACCGTAGAATTGAGAACCTACCCCTTTTTTTGTTGTAGGTTAAAAAGTACTAAAACCGACATATCTGTATGAAAATTATTTATAAATGTGGATGAGGCAGAAGAGGGTTGTCAGGATCTTAGCAACAAGATCTGGGTTGTTTCTGTCTACCCGTTTGAAGGACAGATGTTGTATGTATGTATATTTTATAATACCCAATAGAATTGACCTAGATTTAAATAATGATTGCGTCGTTGAGTGTTCTAGCGTTTCAAAAATAAATATATAGATCGTACCCTCCCTTATTTACACCACATTACTTTAAAAATGTAAAAAGAGTCTTATGTGCGCACAAAAAAAGCATACCTAATAAATCCTGTTATACGATTAGGCGGTGGGGCTTGTAACAGGCAATGCAAGCAGTAAATTCGAGCAATAAATTCTAGTGTTTGTAGTAGATCTCATTCGAGACCTTTAAGTTAATCTGATGTGGACCGGATACTTCAAAGCACATTTTATCTGAACGAAATAAGTTAAAATTAGTATCCATAATAATTGTATCTAACATTGTGATGTTACTGTGTCGAATAATGATAACTGAAAATGTCTATTCTCAAAGTTTTCCCTTGGATTAACTGGGCCCTGTAGGTATATTTAACGCATATATGTATTAATTGTCTTCGGTAGGCCAAGAAAGTGGTCTGTGTTGTCTGTTTGTATGTCACTTCACTAACATACAAGGTACAGTTTTTATGTACTGTAAAATTAACCTTAATGTCCAATAACATTCATATATGAGTTTTATCTTAAGCGGGTAGATTAGATTCTTGGCCGACTGTACATGTATGTAGGTACGTAAATGTAGGAAAAATGTGTAAATAGTCACAGAAACAATGCGTATTTTTATTTTTTTAAAGTACCTATCTACTCTTACCGTGTTATAAAAACAGTAACAATATCTAAATTCAATTGTGCGTTTGTAGTTTCAATTATAACGTATTTATGAAAATAATAATAATAAAATTGTTATGGCTGACTGTAACTCTAAATATTATGTAATACGATCTTCGAAATTGTAGTACGATGGTTTACTAAATGAAAAAGGGTTACAACTAAACGGTAGTCCACTGAGTCAAATTGGTTTTGTAATATTTTTTTATCTGTGCTACGAGAATTTCGTAGCATGAGCTACGACTGTCAGATAAAAAATCAGGTATCTAATTATTCCTTGTTTTTTATGTACTGTATTTTAAACTGACAAGAAAGATGAATCAATATTATTCTTTTATTGAAGTTAAGAGAGTAGAATCCGGTACCTAAAACAAGCCGGATTTAAATGTAAACACTTGTAAATGTACTTAAAGGTACAAGAAATTTTATTTTGCGTTAGATAATATGAATACATACGAAAATGAATACGCTTGGTGAACCGTGGGCTTTTTTTTTTTGCTTATTAAGCAAGTGCCTCTGCCTACCCCGCTTTGGGATTAAAAGGCGTGAAGTGTATTTGTTTTTAATATGAATACATACATGTATGTATTATAGATGAAATAATGGTTAGTACAAATACATTTCACACTTTATTGTAAATAAATTTAAAGTAAATACGTAACTATAGCAAATTATATTAGATGCAAATCAGTTGGTGTGCTAGAAAAAACAGCTACAAGAGGAGACACGACGTTATTTAGGGTTTTTACTGAATTAAATTGTGACTTTATTGTGACTTTCATCCCGGAACAATGGTCAAATTCAGCAATGGACAATAGTGTGCGGTTAATGAGAAAACATTGTGAAACAATTAAATTTGACAACTGAGCTCCTTGTTTATCCGTGCCCGAACATTCCTTACCTTGTGTGCACCACTGTCACTAAGTGCGCCTCAATATTCTGGACTGTTGAAGGGCCCTGAAGATTGATTTCTGTAGAAGTCTGAAACTACTTTGTCGCCTCCCCATAGCGGCGGTGTGTCAATATGGATTTCGTCACCGTAAACAAAAAATCGAAAGAAAATAAATATGTTCTCTTATACTGGACTGATAATAATTTAAAAGCAGCAGACTATTACCCGACGACGTGATTTCAAGAGCACCTTTGAAGTTAACTTTCAACTTAACCTAGGTATTGCAGTAAAAGTTTAGATTGATCTGGGATATGCGCCGCCTACGCAGAGATGGTGAGCGGGTGTTTATTTCTCTTTTTGTAGGGTCAATTCGATGCGGGTATTCGTTCTTTGAATGAAACTCGATTAGATATTTTCACTCTCGATGTGAAGCGATTCTCGTCCTAAATTCGTACTAAGTTAGTATTACTTTGGTTTTAAAATCGCATGCTGTAATTTTCCCTACATACAGATCAGACAGTCAGAGTATTACGGCAAAAGCCCCGACATTATTTTTTAACACACTAAAAACTGAAGTAACCTAATTTACTGGGTTGTAAAATAAGGATTTTAAAGAATTCGACTTTAGAGTTTTATTAACGATTGTGAAACTATTTATCTGTAGGTATATTACGTAGGGTTTCACTGAGTATAATTTTTTTTCCATGGAAATGTGTGTACCTACCAGTAAAACTGCGCGGATGTTAATAATGTCGATTGTGAACTTTTTTATGAGGTTTTGATTTCATGTTTTTCATTGTTCATGAACAAGAAGAATAAAGAGTACTTGGTAACAGTATACCTTATTTACCTATGTAGATTTTCGTCTTTTTCAGTTTTGATCTATTTAATTTCTTTGGTTAAAAAGTTCTACTCGTGTACGTGTGTATTTTGTTTCGCACGGACTATTTATTAAAAAAAAATACACTTCACGCCTTTTATTTATTAAAAATGACGTACAACTTTATTACATGACTGTACAAGCCGTTTCGGAGAAGTGTGGCAAATAATACTGTTACAGGAGGAATTTTGTGTATTACGTACGTATTAAAGTATCGTCAACCAACTATAGTCCCAAAGTATGTAGGATACTGCGGTGATAATTGCTAACAAGTTAAACGCTATATTATCATCAGTCACATGACATCCAGCAGGACGATGGGTTTCCTTAATGAATTCCACGATCATTTGGAGGGAAATGCCTATAATCACAACGCTGGGTAGTCGGGTTGCTTGGAAAACGCTACCTGGCGGTCACAATAGTAGGGTTATGTGGGTCTCGCACCAACTAAACACTTGCTATACTCCTGTACTAGCGCAATGAGAGTAAGAACGCATAGTAGTTATGTTGTGTCCGTTCGGCACACTCAATAAAACGAACGCAACAATAAAATTGAGCACGACAACTTCAGAGCGTTTTCCGTCAAAGACTAATAAATTATCACTTCGAGCGTCATATAAAACAGCATATTATAAATTACGGTCGAATTGAATGATTATTTATTTGAAGTCGCTCAAAACCGATCGGTCTAAACTATCCTGTATACGTTTGTGATTGTAAAATTATATCAGGTTAATGTTGTTGGTGACTAGAACTGCTACGGTACTACGATAGGTATTTATTTATCCAAAGTTAGTCGACTTATTGTTGTAGCTTGGTTTCACCTCATAAATGTTACATACAGCATATAGAAAACGTTTGGGAATACAGCTGGCTGCATGTGATGTAAAGTTAAAAATATTAAGCAGGATAATTGGAGCGTATTTATAATAGAACAGATAAGTATAATTTTAATTGTGTTTCAACCCTTACGTGTTTAGAGTATCAAAAATTACTATGAGCTTCTTAATATAACTTTAAAGAAAAAAGAAACGACTTCGGTTTCCTGTACAAGTCTGGTTTGCTTCTTTCATTTTCTGTGAAATGTCTTCTTTCCGGCGTAAAAATAATCATTAAAATCGGTTCGTAAACGGCGAAGTTATGCGCATTTGTTCGCGGAACAAAAGAACAAGAATATGTACGTATGTCAAATTCAGAAACCTAATTTTGCGAAGTCGCTCAAAAATACAGAATATTTTTTCTAGTTGGTAGGTAGGTTTTATATATTATTTTTTTATACACTTCACGCCTTTTAATCCCAAAGCGGGGTAGGCAGAGGCACTTGCTTAATGAGCAAATGCCCACCAAGCGTATTTAACCGAACGTGACAGGGGGTGAGCCCATCGCCGTTATAGGGTTCACACACCTTGTGGTGTGCGGGTTTCATCACGATGTTGTCCTTCACCGTACGAGCGTTGCGTTGCGTACATAGGCTCTGAAAAAGAGTCCCATTGTACACGTCCAGTAGCCGGACTCGAACCCGCGACCTCCCGGTTACAAGTCAAGTATCCGACCAACTGGACTACAGGCGCTCTGGTATATATGAATAACATATTATTATAATATATATTTAATCATGGCATCATATGATTCTATTCAAAGAATGTTTGTAACGCACTTTGTTGCGTACAGCCATCAAATTAATACAGTAGTAATTATAAGTTTTTTATAATTATTTATCTTTCTTTTTGAAAATGTTGATAATTCGGACGTGCGGTACACAACACGTATACCGAGTCTCTATAAGAATTTAACTAAGTTTAAATCTTTGTTGCGAATACCTACTCGACGATACTGTTCATTTACCGGGACATAATAATATAGAACCACACATCATGTCGGTAAAACCCTTTTTAATACTAAATATACGTGACTTTCCCGTATTAATCCAGTTTATTGTAGTATTTACTAACTGAGCGAGGTCTCAAAGTGCTGATTTTGATCATCCGCCCCATACAATAAGTAACGGGGATAAGCCTACCATCAAAAGCCTACACTTTTCGGCGTACGGGACATTGAATTCTTCTTGCCGTATCCGTTTTATCGACTATATTAAGGAAATCGTCTACCTACCTACAATCCATACAATAACTGCCAAAAACGGAGTTTAATGAGGATATTATGCCTTTGCACTAATATTACTAACACGAGCGCATTAGCCTTTTTTAAGTGACTTCAAAAAACGAGTATTTTATGTTTGTTCGCCGATAACTCCGTCGTTTATAAACGGATTTTTGGCAAGGAGATATTTCCAAGTTGGGCTTATGATAAGGAAATCAGGATTTAATGATGGCAAACCCTATAAATCGAGGGGAACTTTAAAAATTGTATGAGCGAGCGGACGGTACTGGTTGAAGACGGTTTTCTTTTTTCTTTATAATTATTTTTAATGCTCCATAACCAATTGTTTGACCACCACCCTGTCGGAAGTTAAGAAGCGATGTGGTCTACGATGGAGCACACTTGTTCATTAGGTACCTATTTACCTGACTATACTGAGCAGGAACAGTCTCCAGCAAGTCTTCCGTAAAATCAGGGATTACACCCGCGTTTTCATTGTAACTGTATATTGCTGTTATGTTTTTCCTAATGCAATAAATCATAATTATCAGCACCAATCGATTTACTGACTACATTGAAAAAAGTATCTGGCAAACAGCCTAAGCCGCGGCAAGCAATGAAACGGAGACATTAACAGAAACTCACACTAAAAATAAAATCACACCTTCACAAATAAAACGTTTATTCCAAGATAATTAAATGCCATCTTAAACATATTAAAAATAATGTACATACTTAGTGATATGAAATTATAAAAATGTCTCATTAAAGGGAATCGGCTGATTCTCTCTGAACAAAGAGATGTCCATAGGTATACCCAGAAATTAAATACAATCATATAAATGTTCATAGATTACTTCTACTTAAGTTAAACTTACATAGTATTGTTGAACTAAATGCAAAATATTAGAAGGTCCAGTGGATACAGTGCAACAAGTACTACTTCCTAATATTACGTTAGTTAGTAAGTAAAAATGTAAAAATATTACGACTTATTTTCATAGTTGGTGAAATTGAAGGGATTAATTACATCAACTTATTTCCCACACACGTGGTACTAGAGTCACAGGTAACTGTTAGCCGAAGAAAATTCACAGATCACGTACTAGTATATGCCATCGTCAAAGTCTCGCTCGGAAGGCTACTAATTACACAATACAATGTAAATATAGACGCATTATAATACAATTGCTTTTTAAACACGTGTCGTGTCAACTCTATTTTTTTCGAACCATTTTTGTTGTACCACAGTGCCTTTGGCTTAAGTTTAAGGGTGAGATAATTATGCAGTGTCAGTTGCAGGGTGAAATAATGTTTCGCAATAAGAACTATCTGTCCCACAGGTAAAGAGGGTATTTCGAGAGCTGTGAGACATGAAAACAATATGATCACGATTGGCGCAAGGCTCCTAGTTGAAAATAGCACGGACGCGCGCTCGTGCCGCCACCGCCGCCGCCGCGCGACGTCCGCGCCTCAACCAACCGAACCACTAGAATTATGCGATATAAATAGAAAGTGTCACATTATAACATAGAGTACATTCCGAATTTAAGATTCCGATGGTTATTTGTTATTTTACAGTTAATATTAACTACGAGTCAATATACAGAAAGGAAAAAAATCTAGTAGCTGGTGAACCATGTTTAACCTTTGCGAAGATATAATAATATAGGTAATATGTTTCTATATACATATATATTATGTATATCATTATATAATGATATCATTCTGTTTTATGTATGATCCTATTTAAATATTTGATGTAATATGAAAATGGTTTCAGTTGTTGTCAAGTAACTACGTTAGTTTAAATATTTTTTTTGTAGTCACTAAATAAATGTGTTTCGGTATAATCTGGAATACCAAAACATTGGGAAGAGATTCGATGTTAAATCATCATTACTTGTGTTCATCTAAACACCACTTGCTGCATTGTACCTACAATGCATTAAAATGTATAGAGAGAATGTAGCTAGTGAAATATAGAGTAGGTTTTTCTTCTTGGTCAATTTTAGATAATAGTTCGAAAGTGAGACAGTTTAAATTGTGTTGATTTAAAAAAAAAACATAATACGCCTCGAATATTCTGTTACTAGAATATATCCGTTTCCAACCGACAGCTCCGAGATATTGAAGGCAAAATGGACTGAATTTTAACTTAGTTTTGTGATCTTTTCCTGGGCAGTAGAGTTAGTATTGTTCGCTCGTGACGTTAAAAACAACTGTTGGATGCATTTTTACAGTTTGGCGTTCTCATTTAAAGTAACTATTAAGGCCAGCAAATATTACCGTTATAGAATCAATTATACTGCTACATTGTTCCTACTTTACACTAAATGACTATGAAGCTCGCGATTGCTATGTACCTATGTGGGAAAATATTCCATTTATTATGTAAAATATTGCTGTAAATGTAGACTTTAGATCTAGTATATAATGTCTAAATGTAAATGTCATGATGATTGAAACTGCTGGTATTTATGAAAGTATTATAAGCAAACAACTTAACAGAGAGCCCGAGGGACGGCTTGTAAGTGATATTAATTTTCGAAGTAGGTAAGTCAAAAGGGGTACGGACCCCTGCTTCACCTCGCTGTTTCACCTGGGTGAAGCACGGGGTACATACTAGGGTCGGTCCGCCATCGGACAATGACACCAAAATAATGACACAAAGTACAACCGTGTGCTGAAGTCTTTACTATTTCTCTAAAAATATTTGTAATATATATATTTTCGTTCTATAGATATATTATTTGTATGAGTTGTTCTAATGAACACCCAGTGCTTCACCTGGGTGAAACTGCCGAGGTGAAGCACGGGTCCGAACCCGTCAAAAGTATTTAGTAATAATGAGATTTCTCTTATTTTTTTTTATTGACCATCAAGGACATCCACTGTAGGTAGTAGTCATGTGTTATGGGGTCATTCTGTGCTTTACATTATACTTTTATTATTTTCCGGATAGATGTCACTCTTCCTATTGGATTTCCTGTCCACCTTGCGTTCCGGTGCTCTCTGTTAAATTGTTTACGTCGTCGTTGTACATCTGCTGTCTATTTGTTATGTATAAATTATAATTATTTACTAATTGGCTGTATTCGAGCTCTATTCATTCGAGCTATTAGGGCCTCACTTCATCAACACTCATTCATAGGCCCGTATACTGAAACATCGCTTGAGCATAGTTTGTTTCTTTTATACAAACACTATTATATCGAGATAAACGTTACTTGAGGAACGATTTGAGCTTGGGGAAAGTTTCAGTATTCGGGTCATAGTTTTGATGTTGCTACAAGTATCTTTAGGCGCGTGAGTGCTTAATATTTAATGTGATTTCTTGATAACCATATGTATTTCTTCCTGTATTTAATGTGTTATAAATGCTTAGTTTATGCGTGTATTGTGATATCGAGTATGGTCAATCATAGGACCGGACTCGGTTGACTCTTAAAGTGAGCGCAAAATTTTTAGCGGCGCGCCAAAATATCCTTGTCGCATTGTAAGTATATCACTCTCGTTGTGCAGCGTACGGTAATCATACGCTTTTAACCCTTTCCCGGACAGTAAACGCCTATAGGCGTCATAACAATAAAAAATCTATTGTGTCTATTTTACTGTCCGCTAATGTGTTAATCTATTGATATTTTAATATCAGCCACCGTACCATGAGGTCTTACCCTACGCTTCCACCGGGCAAACATTAGAACTACAACATGTTTGACACGGGTCTAGTGTTCTGGCCAGTTGTTCTTGAAATACGCCATAACCAGCGTACACGAATATATGACAAACACGTTGAAGTGTGAATGTTTTCCCGGTGGAAAGGGTAATAGTATAAAGGGTAGTATGGTAATACTCGTAGTAATATTGTTTTCGCTGTGTGACAGGGAGAACCCTGACATTGTCTCTGTCAGTCTAAACAATATTAATTTAAGGCCTCATGGTACGGGGGCCTGTTACTTAACGTTTCCACTGGCCAATCATGCACAAGAAATCAGATGTTTGACACATATCCATGTATCCTGGTTATACCGCATTTCACGACTAAATGACCAGGTCACTAGACGCATGTCAAACGTGTTTTCTTGATCATGTTTTGGCTGTGGAAACTTAGCTAAGGCAAGAAAATGGACCGGTGGTCTTAGATGTCAGTTGCCGAGTTTTCCTATATTACTAATCTATGTTTTACTATAACTTATATACGTAGCTATTTCTAATCATATTGGTGTTGTGATGTTCAAATTAAAGAATATTGCCATGCCACACATTATTTTGGGCTTCAATATAGTTTATTTATATTACCTTGTAGGAAAAAATCCTAGTTAGTTTCTATACTGTATATTTTTTATCCAATAATACGCATCTTTACGTATGTATTGTTAATTGTTTTTTTATTATTTATTTTTTATTAAATATTCATAGTTAATTGTTACCGAGTCTTATTAATAACTATTTGACCCGGAAAACGTTACTTTGCCGATATATATGATTAATATTATTTCTCTACTATTATATGGATGTATTATACATATAAACCTTTCTCAAGAATAAATCTATCTACTAAAGAAAACCACATCAAAATCCGTTGCTTACTTTTAAGGATCTAAGCATACATAGGGACAGACAGGAGTAGACAGAGGAGAGATTTTGTTTTATACTGTATATTGATAGATGGGTGCGCATAGTAGGTGTGGGTAATGTCATGCATTATTGTAATCACATTTCAATACGCTGTTCAAATATATGTACATTTTCCTATCTATACATAATAAGATATAACGTTCACTAACTACTTTATGTTGACGTACCTATATCGATTTCAACCAGTGTGTATTTTGAGTACGTTTGAGACCTTCAGTTGCGGTATAATATAGCGCTGTTCGGACTTTATGAATGCCACGGCTACCATCGTAATTATTAAAAATATTTATACGATCAATTGTCCTCTTAACTTCCGTAAGTGACGTCACTTCATATGTGTAAAGAAAGAGGCGGCTTCATTTTCACGTCTGCAGGGTCGTGGTTTCGATTTACGTCGCTGTAGTAGTACTTGGTAAGCTTTTGTGTTGTAATATTTACAAAAAACTACCATTTTGTCTGAAACTGGTTAGCAATGCCCTTGACTATGTTTAATTTTTGACGGATTAATTTCTACTATATGTGATTGAATCCTTCGGAAGGTGGAAACCAAGTTCAGGTATTTTGATGTGGCTTCGAAGGAAACGAAGAGATGTACGCTCAATCAGGATCGTTGAGCTCTAAGATCAAATGAAGTTGACTCTAAAACTCTGTTCGAAAAATAAGACTGGATTTGACTTTACTGCATCGAAAGGGAACATTCTAGAAGAAATAAATCTTCGAAGAGAGTCAGAATAGTAGAAAGATATAAAGAGAATAGGTACCTATATCTTAATTTTCAGAAACAGATTCTTACGAATATGAAGTTTAATTTGCAGCAGGGGTAAAGATAAATATATCATGCATATTGCACCATCCGCAATCCGATGATAACGAAATTAAAAGAAGAGGCCAAAATCATTCAAATTTTCAGAGGGTTACTATTAAGAGGAGATGCAAAACGTTGTTATCTGAGAACTGATGGACCCAATATGAAGATAAGAATTTAATCCTCAATAAGAATTGGAACAAACAGGAACGTAA